>JALPQI010015221.1:0-30454 GCA_025490895.1 Thaumatotibia leucotreta
ACAAATTTTAATGAGCTCATTAAACTCTGTAAATTACCTATTGTAAATGTAAACAAACAATTAGTAAGTCATAAAAAGAGGTTTTTGTTTTTTTTAACGGAGAACGGAGACCACTTTCTCGAGATCAGTTGTTTTATGTTTTAATTAATCTTTTATTTAATAGGTACCTACTTACATTCAGCGGTTTAACCTCTAGGTATAGTCTACACCGTTACGTAGGTAAAATTTAGTAATGTATAAATGCATTCCGATAACATTTAACTCTCTATAAGTGGTTTACCGGCTTTTAACGACAATAAATCTTACCAGACTAATATGTCTAGTTGGGATGTTAAATCTCTCTATGAAATTGAACTGTAGGCATAGTTATCCTAATTTTAATGTATCTGTAATTTAAATATAATGTTTTTTGTGTCCTAGACATGCCTCGACTTAGAATAAATAGGTATTTTGGACCTATTTTTTCGTAAATTATGCTAGGTAGGTACTCTGTTACATATCGCGAATAATTCGTTGTACTATCGAAAAGGGAAGGCCGAGTCCGTAAATCAACGAATAGCGATCGGAGCGAGTTTTCCTAGCAGGTGCGGAGTACATAAATATAAAGCAAGCTTTTAAAATTCCGAGATAATGTAACGAGCGTACGCAAGTCCCTGGCGAACGCCAGTGTTCGTAAGGCGATTCGTCATCTACAAATAAACGGCCGAAGGTAATAATCGAAATAGAATATCGTACTTGAGTGTGTCGTAACGGCCATCTGCTTTGGCAGGTCGGATGGGCTAAAAGGGATTTGGAACGCTCGAGAAAGGTTAGTCTAGCTCCAAATACATTAATTTTATAACTACTATCCTGTTTTATTGCTAACCGTCTAGTTGAAATTGTGGAAGGTATATTCTGTTTTCATCAAAAGGTTTTTTGTTTATTGTACGTGCGAATAAAGTACGCGCTTTGTTTATATAATAGTCAGTATAGAATCAACACGTTAGGGTTATAATATTAACTTGTTGGATTAAACAATAAACATTTAATTTATACAGTTGATTAAAACGTATTGTTTTATCTTATTGTTGTATTAATTAGATAACAGATAACTTAATTTTGGATTTAAACACTTCTACAAAACGGTTTTTTATTGACATTGTACGACAACATAACTATTGCAATAGTGATGTAATATTACAATAGTACGTACTAATGCATATTTAATTAATATTCAATCTTAATTGTATTATTAAAATATACAAATATCAAAAAGTGAACACAGTGACATCAAAGATATTGGTCAATACTGTACTACCAGAAATATTGTGACGATTAATGTTGTGTGTTAAAAACATTAAATTCACCACTAATGTTTTTCTTTTATGTCTCGTAGTGACTTTAATCCATCTTTCGGTGTGTCTCTGAGACCATAAGTTAATAATAATTTAGATATTTATTATTATTTATTTTCACGGTTATTTCTTGATCAGCCAGTATTACCAGTAGACGGGACTTTTATGATGACGTAACTATAGTCTGGCCGTAGGAGACATTCAGCCGTTCCTTTATGCAGGAAATTTTATATATGTTATAGTTGTAAAGTACATGATTGATTTGCTTGACCACACGGTTTGCCAAATAATAACGCACAGTTAAGCTCCTGGTAACACTGGCCAAATCACTTCCGCATTTTTCCACTTCCGAAGAAGAAATCACGCGAATTATACACGTTTCTGCATTTTACTCGCACCTATTCACATTCAGCACTAACAATCCATTTCTCCGTAATCTAGGAGTCCGAATACGCTACGCTGGTAACACTGAACACAATCACAATCCACAGTCCTGGGTTGGTAACACTGGCACATTTGAATCAACTTACCCTCACTATCACTTGGTCCCAATCACTTGGTTTTGTACATACATCCAATTATACAGAAAGAATACTTTCTTTTTTATTAATGTAGGTACTATCGTGTAAGGTTAGCGCGCCCCATGAGGAGTGCGAGTCAGGAGTGCGGCGCGCCGGGCGCGGGAACAGATAGTCGCCCCCTTTTATAAGCTCTGTGGTGGGCCGCGGGCCGCTTGCCAGCTGAGACGCGCCGGCAGCGCCGCCACCGATCCCGCGCGTCTCCCGAATTCACCCCCTATCTCTAACACAACGACATACAGTTCAAAATACAACTGTATCTCGTTTTGTAGCTACAAACAGTGTTGTTAGTTCTCTTCTCTGACAACGCTTGACGTTACCTTTAATTTACAAATTATTACAAGTAAAATGCACATCATTAACTGTCCAGCACTAAGCCCCTGTTCTTGAAGACAATCGGAGACAATTACAGATAAAAGTCAAAGCCAGAAATAGCTTCCCCTAAAGCTTTTAAACCTAAACTTAATGGAGATGGGTAATTAACAAATTTATTGTGATTCCGACTATAGGTCACAAAGTAAGTAAATTTTGACACAAAGTTCCGTTTTATTCGGTAAATAGCATTGTCGGCGTCCATGATTATGATTAAGAATAAGAAGTTGACGAACGGGACAAATAGAAAAGGAGTTAAGTTAAGATCTACGGTAGGATTAACCATTTTAAGTACATAGTTAGGAGAGGATGTATATTAAAGTTGATTCGCGTTTACTATTTTTCACCTAAGTTCAATGGTTTAAGGCGAAAAAAAATTACCTCGAGTGTTGAGGGCGTCCATAGGTTACGATAGATGATAAGATAGGACCAATGTCTTGTTTACCACTTAAGTGATATAAACAACCCTAACAACAGTTTATAAATATTTTGGTGGGTAAATTTTATAACGTAAGTCATATAAAGTAGGTAATTTTATAAAGGTAAATAGGTAAATGTAAATAAACAAACAAACGAACTACCTACCTGAAACGGCTGAAACATCTTGGAAACTTTGAATAATCCACAATCCTCCTGAAAAGTTTCCTCACCGTTAAACATAGTAAGTTAAACAGAGTAAATTATAATGTTATTTAGCTACGTCGTCACCTTAACAAATACCTAAACCAATAGGTAAATACGTAAAAGAGATAAATAATTTAGTCTCACACTTACATTATTAAATACCTACGTAGAACATAGGTAATAAAGTCGATTCCCCAAGTGTATGATTACTATGATTATTGATTTAGGTATGTTTATCAAACAAACTCAATCTGCTTATACTAGACTGACCTACAAACATCGTATAGTTTGAGTACGTAGCTCATAGCGTGGAGTGGCAAACATCAATCATGGCGGATCGGAAGTGATCGGCATTTCCGGTTGTTAGTTACTCATGCGCATCTGCTTTAGAAACCATTCACTATGATCATATGATCTTTATTACTTATAAGATCACTAAAGTAGTTCGATCGGGAGCATCGAATTCGATTTTTGCTGGAACATCTACTTAATATTAATTTGCCTTAAAATGGTTAGTACCACTTCTTCCTAAGTAAATTTTGCAATGTCAATATTGCAAAATAACACAAGTGTGGATGATAATTTTGAATAAAAACAATAACAGGTTGCCTTTCTACATTATTTGGAACAGCATACATATGCAGACAATTACAAACATGGTGAAAGTCGGCGTTAAATACTCTGTAAAAAGTTTTACTGCCAGATTTTTATCGAGAGCTGCCAGCTTTTTACAAAGTATTTAACTCTGACTGTACAGCACATATTATAAAGTACGTAATTCGAACCTCAGCAGTCACGTATACCATCAGTGTAATTCAATGTTATCAGTAAAATTCAGTCCACTTCAGTTTATTTACAAAATATGCTTCATATTTCATATTCAGGGTAATCGGGCGTCCAATAACAAATGAAAACACATTTCAAGCTGCTGACCTAGTTATCGAACACTTAATTTTCTACTAAAATCAATACACACATGTCGTACGTTTTTATTTATTATAGTTAATTAAATTATTGTTTCTATAACTTCAAAACAGTTATAAGTGATATATATTCTGCAATAATTAAGAAATATAAGTATTATTGGCCGTTGGGGTGGGAAGGTTCTTGAGTGGCGGCCATGTACCGGAAGACGTAGCGTGGGTAGGCCCTCCACAAGGTGGACTGATGACCTGGTGAAGGTCGCAGGAGTCCGCTGGATGCGGGTGGCGTAGGACCGGTTATTGTGGCAATCTTTGGGGGTGACCTATGTTCAGCAGTGGACGTCTTTCGGCTGATATGATGATGATGATGATAAGTATTATGAATATGAATGGATTTCTTAATGAAAAATATAAATTATAATATATAATAACCATGAAATAAAACTATGAAAATGGATAAACTCGTGTATATTAAGTAACTTTAACTTCATTCCGAAGTTTCGAGCACTTTATAGGGTTCGTGGTTTACAGATGACGTAAAGAAAATAATTGCCTAAAAAAAATACATAGTTAAGGCTTTCATCAAAACAAAAATCACGTTCGCGTCAATGAGGGTTTTCTCGAAAACGTATGCCACTAGTTGGCGCCACTTAGCGCACTTAGTAAGGTCCCGCTAAGAAACACAATTATCTACCCCCAAAGAAAAACTAACTAGAAGGTATTTTTTTTTCTTACACAATTTTATTAACTCATACAAAACATTTAAACACGAAACTATAGGCGCTCTGAGAATTAAGACAAGTTTCTGGACCTGACGCTTCAGTGCTGCCGCCCTGGTGAACGTAATTTCAGAAAACCCTCGAACGAAAGTTAGTATGTAAGTATAGTTCGTGAAATATAAATTGGTAACTTTCTACCTACATTATAGTAAAAGTAAATATTCAATTTATATTTCTCGAACTATAATACAAACAATATGGTATACTCTGTCCAACAACCTTTAGCAGAAGAAAAAGGGGGCAAATTTTAAAAAAATGTATGTGCTTGTCGTTAATCGCTCATAGACAATTTGAATTAGTCACCTTTATAGACATAAATAAAAATTAACTGTCCTAATTTTTGCGTAAAATTTTGCGTAACAACTTTTGAGAGTGAAAACAGGCAGCATATTCAAATTTTTTGTGAGTGATCAACAAAACGCACTTAGTTTTTTTTTAATTTACCACCCTTTTCTCCTGCCAAAGGTTGTTTGACAAAGTACCTATACACGAAGGTCTTAATTATGTATTTTTTTTTCAATTAACTCTTAAAACATTTGTAACTACCTACGGATTTTTGTCGAATATTTATAACTATAAATAGTTTACAATTTAATAAATTTTAACAGTTTCCTTGACCTACGCATATTTTTAATTTTTATTTGTGGCATATCAGGTATTTTAATCATCAGACAGGAGCATATTTTAGTATTTTATGCTATGAGGTACATAGGGCTACCACTACCTAAGCTAAGTACCCATATCTGCTACGGCGTAGAACCGCTACGAAAAACTGTTCACATTTCAGTGTAAATGATTAATAAAAAATGGTTATTAAAAATATATATATATTTACATGTTGATACATACTCGGTGTTTCCTGAGTCACTAATAACCTCGTAACCGGACAAAGCTCTTGTGGCCTAGCGGTAAAAACGCACGGCTGCTACGCAGCGGTCGTGAGTACCAATGAGTTTGTCAAAAACTTATGTACGAAATATTATTTAATATTCACAAGTGCTTTACGGTGAATGAAAACATCGTGAGGAAACCTGCATACACCTGCGAAGAAATTCAAGGGTGTATATGAAATTCCCAACGAGTACCGGACCAGCGTTGGGAGCACGCAAAATAGGCACGTATGATGTCGAGTTGCGAAAAAAATGGCCAGAAAACAAACAACAACCAACCTCGTAACCGGTACATATAACTCATACAGAGCGCCTTTGAGTATGCGAACATTTCGAACAACCACGAAATCTCGACACCCTGTATAGGTAAGAATAAAATACATACGAGTAAATCCGTTTTCATCACACACATATATGCCGTTATCAGGATTTGAACTTGTTATCTCTAGGTTTTGTAGTCCGGGTTACTTAAGCTACGGACGTTGTTAAAAGTAAAAGTTTAAATTCTTGTGCCAAATTAATGACAGCAATAAAATATACTTAGTTAAAAGCTTATTGAGTTCGCATAGCAGTAGCGCATACCAGCGTGAAATGGATGCTAGAATATGCCACGTATTCTAACGCCGCGAGGAAAATACCTGACTTACTTACCTCGGACTTTAATTCCACAGGATAAAAACTATACCGTTCGTCAAAGAACACAAAAAAATGTAAACAAACCTAATAACTTGTATTATTTCACAATCCCCCACTTTTTGGAAACTATCTTGGTTTTATCATCAACTTAAACCCTTAAACCTTGAGTTCACCATACTTCTTTAGTTAAAAATAATTGATATTTATTAGAATTAACGTAAAAATATATAGTCTGCGAACGTGTTTCACTATAATAAAATTATGTGTCGCAGACGTCAAATGCTAGGGAAAGTCAGCCATATATGTGTGATTTTTTTTGTTTTTTTTCTACTATTTTTAATTCATGTAGGTACATACGTGAACTCAAGGTTTTAAGTTGAAATAATGAAAGTTTTTAGGTCTGTTCAAATTATACTGACGAAAGGTACCTACTACCTATAGGTATATTCGAGTATTTATTTATTTATTTAATACCGCTTTGTTTCATTTTCGAAATTTAATACTAAACTTACAAAGGCACCTAAATGTCCTAGATACGTCGATATAATACGCCAATTAAACATTTCCAGTGGTAAATAATTGATAGAATAATTATTAAGCCGGTAAGTACTAAAATAAAATAATAAAAGAAGTATTTCTTGGATTTCTATGATGACTGGCACAAATTTATTTCGTGAATGTCAATATTAGCATTTAATATCATTATATTATTCAAATTAATTACATTTATTTTCAGGTACCTAAGTACGTTGTCAATCGATAAATACGCCGACCTTGACCATGCCTGTATTATTTCCGAACTATGAATGTCAAGTAGATACCTCCGCGAACCCCGAATAAAAGTAAACGTAACATATGTACGTAAGGACCCGGCGGCAGCTTATGGTAAGCACACTGAACTGTATCGAGTATAAACTATAATTACCTGTATATGTACCTGTGTAAGATATTCCCGTTGCCTGTGAGCTTTTAGTACTCAGCCCCACTAGGGGCTTTTTGGAAGTTTTTGAAGGGTCGGTTTCTTTAAAATTATACGTTTAACGGTACTAGGTTTTGCTACGTACAACTACTTCTGTAAATTGCATTAATTTGGGGCCCCTAAGGTGCTTATTTTGCTTACCAAAACCTCACTGACACCATACACTTATTTTTTGGCAACCATGTATACATACATAAATATTTAAGTAAATATTCACACATAAACCTAGCTGCAGACTAAGCGACGCTTGTATTATGGATGCTACTCAGGCGACGATATATCTGGTTATATAGATACTAAGAAACACCTGACGATATATCTGGTTACATAGATACTGAGAAACACCTCCTATAACTCAGAAACAAATATACCTATGTCCTTTCCAGGATATGAACACGAGACCTCCAGCTTAACAGCCACGGAAGCCGTTGAAATAACATATAGTATTTATATTAAAATTCTAACAGCATATTCCTGAGACTAAAAGAAGCAAAAAAATGTTAAATGAGTTTTGGTCAAATTTGCAAAAAAATATAATTTTATTTCTGTTTTTTTCTGATGTTCTGAATGCCTTAATACACAAAAAAAGGATTTTATTAATGAAACTATCGCAAAAAATGCATTTTAAAGTTTTTTTTACATTTGCTAGGTAATTAAAGATTTTTTTATTCATTTCATGTCTGTCAATTAAGTGTGACAAGACTAAGACAACATGGTGACAAAATCGTTTCCCAAAATGCGTTTATCATAGCGTAACGGGCTAAAATGGTTTTAAGAAAAAAACTGATTTTCTCTTTAAATAGACTGAATCCAGAAAATTATATATTAATATGACATTTTTAACTTGTAATTTGGTCAGAAGTCTGCTGTTTAATTTTTTCCCTTTCCTCATGGGCACATGGTATTTAAATAGTTAGCGTGACTGAAATATTATTTAATTTAGTTTACGACAGTGATTTAGATAAAGCACGGTGCTGCATCGTTAAATTCTAATCTGTGTTTTTGTTTCTACGGTTGAGCGAATATGAATGCCATTTGGCATTAATTGAGATATTAGCGGCACCTATCTGTGTGCGATGAAAATCGTTCCAATTAGGTGTAAGTGTTATAAAACTGTCATTAAGTCTATAGGTATGTAAGAAGGTATCTGTAGAATTATAATATTAAGTAACTGAGCGATCGAGATGTACCTACTTCAAAACTCAAACGCTATTCCAGGAATTAAGCACATATACTAGATCGATTAATTGGCCAAATGTCATAAAAGAGCATTTTCACTTTTTGGGTCGCCCAATTAGCGTGAAGTTAAAAAACTTTAATTTCAGTCAGCTTTGTAACGACAGTTAAGGACTAAATTTCAATAATAACTCTGTTTTGGTGTTCATTTTACAAACTATGAGCCATATTTTAATATAAAAACACCGACCGGGTTTAAATTCCTAAAGATATTGTACTTAACCGTCGTTACAAAGCTGACTGCAATTAACGTTTTTTAATTTCACGCTAAGTGGGTATCCCTTAAAGTGAAAATGCACAAAAATCGTTGGAGCCATTTTTGAGACCTCTTAAAATAAAGTTATATACCTACATAGATATATTAAATATTGAACCGTCACATGATATATGTAAAGCATACGTTTTTAAAAAAAAAATATAAAAACTAACAGAACTCTACAAAAAATTGAAGAGCAATCTGAATTAATCATTAATAAACTTATTTTTCTAATACTCAAATAATAATAAAAAAACCAAAACCATAAACGTCTTAAATCCTTATTCTGACTATTACGACCAAAAACGCCATAATAATTAATGATGTGAAAATTTTAATAATATACTTTAACCTCAAATTTATTTCAACTTAATATAATTTGTGATATTATTTGGGCAAAGAGACCACATTCGATGGCGCTTACGTCACGTGGCGTTGTATTTGTATATGAACTTACGTACATACGCCATAAGCGCCATCGACAATGTGATATCTTTGTCCAGATAACATAACATATTAAAGTTTGATATTAGCGGCATTGGAGTTCGAAACTGTCGTAGCAGTTAGTAATGAGCACTTTGCGTCTACGATCCTTGTAGCGCTACGAGATAGCTACGAGACCTCTACGCCAGCTGAGTCTCGGCCTCCGGCTGAACTGAAAACAAAGTGAGTAAACTCAAGTAATAATTTTATGATCGTAATTCCCATATACATAAATTTAATCAAATCTAAAAGAATGCACTATGTAATACATTTCACAAATGTACAATAGATACAACCATAAAATTTACCGCTCTTATAAAAAAGGATCATGATATTGATGATCGTCTTAGGGTACAGTACGCACAGGTTGGTGGCTTGCTTAGCGTTTAGAGCTGCTAAGTAGGCGCTTTTTTTTTAAATACCTCTCGCTTAATAACTAAATACTATAGCAACACCTTTGTTTATTTGGACGCAGCTAAGCAATTTGCTGCGTCAAGTGTGCAGTGCGTTCGCGTGCATTTTAGAATGTTTGTTTCACTAAGCAAGCATATTTATGCTTAATAATATCGTGAACTTGTACAATAATAATTATTTTTGTTTAATCTTATGATCCTTTATTTATTTCTCTTTTTTATAAAAATGTCTATAATAATCATATTTTTTATGTAATAAATTCTTTAATGCATGTTATTTTAATAAGATGTATTATTATACTGTTTTGAAGCTTACTTGAATAAAGAATAGTTTGACTTTGACTTTGACAAGATAGTCATCTAGCACGTGTAGGGCTTCCAAATATTCGAAAGTTTCAGGTATTCGTATTTTCGCTTTTTTATGTTGTGTTATCCGAATTGTTTTAAGAATAACATAAAAAGTTTAAATTGCAGGTAAGACTACTTTGACTTCAAATATTTTAATACCTAATACATGTTATGCTGCAGTAATCGATAGAGATAACAAGAGATTTTTACGTTGCAGACATATCCTAACTGCCTGCTGAGTTCGTTTAGGGAAACCTCGTTTTATCAAAATCTTATGAAAATTCGTAAAAAGTACATAAATAGCTCTCTAATACATTTGATGCAGAATTCGTATCAAAACTTTGTAATTTTTGCTGTAAAGTTAGTCAAAATTGTATTTATGGATAATAAAAAAGAATCGACAATTTGAATACCTCTTGCAGCATTATTTGAATAGTGAAATAGACCGCGACACTGCGGCGCAATTTTTTAGTGTTACTCGTTTGCATTATTTTGTCATGTCTAACAATTATTCATTAAACGGTAACGGGTAGTATATTTCGCGATGAGATGCTGTCACTCCACATTTGTGTTTGATGTGCTTTGCCGGTTTTATCAGTGGAAGCAATTTCCTGAAGAATTTCCATATGTTATGTATTTTCCCTAATATTTCTATCATTTGCACTGATGAACGGTCGCAAAAATAGAACGCTTACAACTGGGCGTAAAGAACGCGTCTTTTATTTGAGGAAAAATGTGAATGCCGATGATATTTTCGAAGGCGGTTTATCACCGCACCGGGCAAAGTCCTAGAAACTACTGTTTGCTGGGACATGATAGACATGAATTTTAAGATTGGAGAGCGTGTCGGTGATATTTTTTAATACTACGATCTATAATCATATAGTCTGCCTGCTACGAAGCCGTTACTGTAACATATGGAAGCCTGCAACTTCAAACTCTAAGAGCACATAAGAATTGTTGACTCTAGAAAGTTCATTTTACAGTCTGGGGGAAATTTTAATTTATGATTTTAGTTACACTAACAGCACCGATTGTAATAAAGCAAATATCATTATAAAATCAGAATAATAAATGTCTTTTTTGTCGCCATTCAAACCTGTCACGCAAAGACTTTAATTTAATTTTAAAATATGACTTAGTTCGCTATTCATGATATGTGTGATGTTCTCCAAATAAAGCCCAGTATTAGACGGCAGGCGACAAGCCTCCAGGGACCAATGTCTTAATGGTTGCCAGCCGTGTAACTAATAGATGGTTATACACCAAATTATGTATTAATCGAACGAGATCGTACTCAATACGAGCTTCAAGTGTGGTAATATTTTAGGAGCTCATAACAATATAACAAATCCTAACGTCATTTTACCTACTATTTAATTGTTATGTATCTTTTTGAATGCATGTTCATACTGCTTTGTAGGCTCAATTTATGTGTTTTATTTTATATTTGAAATTTATTTTACATTTCATATTATTTGTAGTGCAATTTATGCCTATGCTACTTGTTTCATCAAAAATATTCCTTCTTACATATTTTTCGGAACAAATTAAAATATACGAGTACACTTATGTTATTATATAATTATAATTACGTTCCTATCCGTGCTTTTTCTTATATCTATTGCTATAAAGTTTTTTATTTCATAATTTATTATTACACACTACAAAAATGTACAAATCCAAGCAAGCTCCTAATTATTCGCTCGCGCTAAAGAATGTGAAGATAATTAAATCGTAATGTTAACTCCCGTACAGGTGCAACAACTGGGTCAAGATGCTGTGGTGAGATGGCTGTGCCGCTAAAATTGATTCCTCGTACCTGCTGCTGGCTGGTCGGCGCCGGTTGTCTCGATGCCAACATCTATTGTCTATGAATTGTCTTGTTGTGTGGGGTACATGTCGCACCACACCAAAACAGTATTATCTCATAATTCGTAATATTGATCTAACAAATGATTCTTTATTCAAGTAGGCCTAGTAATAAGCACTTTTAAATCGTCAGAGACAATAGCAAGCATAACAAACTATTACCGGTTCTAACACACCATCGCTGACCCGTAGAGAACCAGTAAAATATTCAGCGGGACTTTATTTTCTCATAACAGTATAATAATGCATCTTATTAAAGTAACAGTTTATAACTAGAGATGTAAAGCTTAATTCGTTCAACATTTTGAAAAACCTTTTCTAACGTAAGATTTGGTTATGCTATTTTATTTCTTAGACTAGGCTTATTATAAAATTATTAAAAAATACAAATATAATACAACACATAAAAACTATTCAATATACACGTTATAACAACTTAACCTAGGGTGCCGCTCTTAGGGCGGTGCGGGCCCAAGCTGCTGATGGTCCGTTGGACCTTAAGGTTGTAGAGAGATGAACCGCTTTTTGTATCTGACCCTTTTATTAGAGACTATTGGCTTTCAAACCGTTCGCTGTAATAGCTATTTAGACAATTACCTACAAAGATCGTCGAGTTATGGTTATTATTATGATTATTGTGGTAAATATTATTAACAAGGAAATGTATAAAAACCCTTCATGATTGTACTACGAACACAGACATTATCAATTGAAAATTTCTCAAAAGTATCTCGTAGGTAATAAATAACATAGCTATTGAAGGTCGCATAGTTATTATAAAACAAACGGGACTCGTACCAACTATCGTACAAACGTGACGTCTTCACGTATATTCTGACGTGGAACTGCTAATCCAAACAGACGTCAAAGAAGATGAATTGATCTACGTTCAAAGTCCAAATCTTAGTAGTTATTGGCCGTGAAATCCGAAGTAATTATTACCGATTATGATTTACGCTCAATCAGCGCTCATTTAGCGATCGGCGTGAATATAAGGCCTAAATATCAAGAGTGCAAAGATATGGCTGTAAATAATGTGAAGCTTTTATCATTATACAGGGGTCGACAGGTGAATCCTGGAAGCACGCCAAGTTTCTCATCCCACGCGAAATATTCATCTACCAACCACTTAAGTCTGGCAATTTTGATCTACGACTATTCATATACAGAGTTCAGTTTACCTTGTATTAGGTCAAATCTTGAAATTACAGTCCAAATCTCTAGCTATCTGCCTTGAGCAATGTAAGTATTTTTATTTTGCCGTGTATCAAAGGGCCATCGTAGTGACCCGTTAAACTTTCGTGGCTCGATGACATGTAGACTAATATTTTGCTGTGATTGTTGGAATGATTTAATTTTGTGCTGAAATATATATATAGCGCGTAATCAGGTGTTGAAAGTAAGCTTCTAAATTAACTTTATAAAATGTGTCTACATGTAGATGTAGATAGGGTTATAGGCGGTTTAAAAATACAATAAACTAATGTATTCAAGTTGGTTAACTTAATGTTGTGTTGCTAATATCGTCTCCGCAGACTAGTTGGTCACTACCAAATCCATCCTGCCTACGAAGACTATTATGACTTATATCGTCACTTAATTAGTATCCAGTATCCACAACACTGGGGACTGGGTAAGTCCCATGATATTTAGTTATTTGTGTATATATTTCTTTATTTATTAATATAAGACCATGTTAAGAAAAAACGATTCCTTACAGAATCTTGAACTTAAAGTGTTCTCTGTATTATATCATTCTAATGTGCTACAATTACTACGACCATTACTACTTAAAATTAATATTAGGTACCTACATAATCCATCTTATTAAATAAAAAGTCATTAGGTGGTTTGATTATAGGAGATATTTTACAATATCCACATTGAGAGCAGAGTCATGTTAAAAGAAAAATAATTTATGAACAATATTTAGTTAACATTATAAAAACGTTTGAATAGTAGCCAAGATGAGGCACGGTCTTAACACGTGCCGCACATATCAGCGAGATACGTAACTAAAGGAATTCCTTTATCCATTTTCTTGTCCATTTCGTGACGTAACTTTTCAAAATAAACTATGCCTCAAGAAAATTGCTTTGTTCTTCCCTGTAAAACAATCCATATTTTTAATGGAGAGTAAATGGGTGTTAAATGTTGGGTAAACTTAATGTACACATAAACTAAAAAACAAGAAAGAGCAAGTTTAGTCGCTTTTCAGAAAATTGCATTTTCATCTAACCGGGGCTAGTAGTAGTCACTCAAAATATTATGTTCTTTCCACAAACCCCACAAATAACAATAAATAGCCGAGTTTTTTTTAACTATTTTTATTTGGTAACTACAATAAATTAGTGAAACTACGAATAAATAATTTTGCAAGAGTAAGGTATTAATAATCATTATGGTAAAGTGCAAAAAAAAATCCGGCCTTAATAAAAGTAAAAATCACGATCGCTTCTATTGTTATGAAGTCATACCAACTACATGGTATACTCTGTCGAACAATTTTTGTCAGTGAAAACTACAAACGCAAAAATAGTTAACTGAGCTTTATTTCACGGCAAATAAAATTGCGCCCAGGTACTGACTTAATTTTTAGCAAATAGAAAATGAAGACATCTTGTACGAGATAAATCTAGCCGGTGTCAGAGTTGAGAATTAATTTGAATATGTTTTGTGTAACGCTGCGGCGCCACGCGCTGCCGGCCGTGTGACAGACAGGTTTCAATTTGAAACTCTTATTTTGCTCGTCAGCAAATAAACTAATCAGAGCTCTCTACCTGACACCACCTGATTTATCATAGCACGCAACATTTAAATAGCGCATTAAGAAATAACCAGAATGTTCGTAACAGAGATCATTTTGCTTCATGGAGATGAAACTCATAAGCGTGCCTTTGATGTTGCAAGTGAAACGATTGAAATGATAAAATACATTTTCATTATAGCTACAACGCACAAGTTGCATGCTAAAAGGAAATTTGACGTATTAGTATTACAGTCGAATAATTTTGACTGAATGAACAAATCTGATACTCATCATCATCATCAGCCTATGAGAGTCCACCGCTGGACGTAGGCCTCTCCTATTAACTATGCCAGTAGACGTATTAGGAGGTAAATACCCATAATCGCCACGCTGGGCAAGCGTGTATGGCGTGTGTGGCGATCGCAGTAATGTGTCCACTATGATGATGTTGCTGCCCATCATCAATCTTTTTTCAAATAATGGTCAGTGACACTTAAATCCCTCAGTCGACTCTTACGATACCCGCAGGAGGAGTTGGGGTGGTGACAAATGTATTCTTACTGCCGTCACCACACGACCAAAATCTGATACTGATAAGTGATAATGGTAAAATACAAAGTTTTTGTCATCGTCCGATTAAACTAAAGTCACAACAAAAAGCACCCTAATGTAATGTTGTTTGCAGCAGTGTAGAACTTACTAAATATGCTCCAGTAAATACTTAAATGCGGAACTCGCTTATCACGAAGAGCCACAGAGTCGTGGCTACTCCAGCCAAAAATGCCCTAGCGAAATATTAATGTAATGACACAGAGTATATCTACATGAATTAACTATTTGTAATAAATCATACGGATAACCAACATAATTTCTTATTTCGTAGATTTGCCAAATTTAATCGATTGTTTGATCTCAGCGGCCCTGTTTTATATTGGTCTGTTTACAGTGTTACATCAAATTTAGACAGGAGGCCTTGTACGATGGCAGCCTGGATATACAGCCGGGTTCAATTCTAAATACCAAGATTTGCTGTCGGATATCTCGGTGAAACATGTCAGGAACAACTAAAAATTTGCTGATCTTTTTACCATACCCTTTTAGCAAGCGTAAGTATACCTCGTAGTACGTTGTTACGAAAGCATTAACAGAATCCAGCTCAGTTATAAAGTAATATATACTATTTACCCGCAATATCAGCAACCGATAAATATTTTTACGTCTTATAATAACTAAACACATTAAACATTTAAGGACCCATAAAATAAATGAACACGCCTTTGTTTCGCCTTGTCTAAGATTAAGAAGGCAAATCAAACGGTTGTAAATTTTCGGGACCGAGAATAGCTCCCACTCGCGGCGGGAGTGTTGTTGTATTAGTAGGTATACTTTAGAGGCGCGTAAAATAATAATTAATATGCGAAGAAGAGAGCTGGCAGTTGTCCATCGAAAAATTCCGTGCGACGGCGGCGGCCGACGGCGCGTACGCAGCGCGCGACCGCCACTCACCGAGCTTCGCGCTTTCAAACTCTCGCTTCCACAGCTAGCGAGGACTAATTGATTTTAACAGCCATTTGGTAGATCATGTACTCGTAAGTGTACTGCGAAACTGCTGGGAAAGAAATCGCTATTTTGTTAATAAATGTAGCACTGATTAATTATGAGAGGATTAGAATACACGTAAATTAAAAGAATAAAGAACTGAACGTCGTCTTTGTTTCCATAGGTATGTGGACATCAGCCACGATTAAAATACTGCAACTCTGTAAGTCTAAACTATAATCAACTTCTCAAACACAGTTCAAAACCAAACATAAATAATGTTTTGGTGGCGATAGATTGGATTGAGCTAGGCAAAGAATTATAAATAGATCCAGGGTTCAACCAGTGGCCTTATTATGAAATGATTAACGTGCGTCAATTTTATAGTTATTCTCATCTTGTGATGTATTTTTTACTAATTAATAATTTCCTGGGTAATGTTTGTTTAAGCAAACTGATTATTAATAAAACGGGAAATATAAATCTCGGTGAAGGTTGAGGAAACATCGTAGACGATGTTAACAAATTGGTTTTTACTATTATGATAACAAACAGCTTCTATGCAATATCGTCTGGACTCCTCCCTTCAGTAACATCGGTGGTGATACATTTATGTTGGTATTTTATACGTGAGAACTTTATACATATATAGTATGAGTTGTGAGGTAAATAGGACAGTAACTAAGTATAATGATCATTTGAAACCGGTGGCTTACTCGTATTATGGTCACGCGTTTACCGTTTATCGTGCTAATACTCGTCACCTTGGCACTTGCATACTTGTTAGATAGAACCTGACGGCAACAATGACAAATGATAAACAACGGGACCATCATAAGCTTACTGAAGTGTGTTGAGACGTTGAGACTGCTTTATTTAAATTAATTTGGCACAATCGATGTAATACCAATGACATTAAATAATAAATGGACGCACAGAGCCAAACAAAAAAACCAAGAAAAGTGGCACTAAAAGTCATTTCTATCATGTTTCAGTTGAAGCTAATAACGCTCACTTACAATAAACTATAATAAAAAAAACTCAAAGAATAAAAAACTTTGTGAAGTGAGCAATAAGTGTCAAATTTGCGAACAACACCGCAAAATAGTAGAAACTTTTTATGTTTAAGGAATAATGATGCTATACCGTAAGGTGACCAAATGTCAACTGTCAGAACTGAATAGCGGAGCAAAAGGACCGCAATTTTTACTTCTGCAGCCCATTTTTTGGGGCCATTTTATTGAGCTGTTTGGGGATCCACTTATGTATTCTAAATCAATGTGTAATACTAATAGTCTGTATTCAGTAAGTAATAGTCGTATCATTAGGTTACAATACCTATGTTTTTTTTCTTTCGTACCGTATTTAAAGGGTGAACGGGACACAACATCTTTTCGATCCTAACGCCAACCTCAACTCCAGGCGCACGTTGCCGGCGGAGTGGCTGACTGCTACACAATAGACGAGGATCTACCGACAGAGTAAATGAGACAGTAAAAAAATAGTAGTTCGTCACCAATTCCGGGTCTCCTGGTGTGAAATTGGCTACTGGCTACAAGGCAGTGCCAAGCACCAAACTTTTGATAATATAGTCACATTGAAAGTACGCCGGCACAACAAAGCGGGAACACTGAAGATAGTGAACGCAGAGGTATAGCGGTACAATTTGGTCAGCAGGTCCAATACTACAGTCACGTGGCTAGACAAGTACTACAGTCTGGACAAGCATATTGTTGTTGGTCACGTGGAAGGGAAAAGGAGTTGTGGAAGATCACCAACCCGTTGGACCGATGCTGCGAAAGAAGCCTGCTAGGGCAATTTACAAGTGCCTTTCTGGAAGACGGAACTACAATGTGGTAATGACCTTATGTCATGAGAAAGCGAAGAAGGAAATATTTATAACTTTATAATATTTATGTCATAAGTTTAACCCGAATAAGTATCTACTGCTAAACATTCCTTCAAGAAAGTGAACTAGCAAATAAATACACACTTCAAATAAAGTATATGCATATATATATATATTTATTTATTATTTATTATTTATTTATTTATTTAACCTTTATTGCACAAAAGAAAAAACTTGACATACAAAAGGCGGACTTAATGCCATAAGGCATTCTCTACCAGTCAACCTTTAGGCAAAGCAGAGAGATTGTGGGGAGGTATTATGCATTTGCTAACAAAATATCTAGATATTTTATTTCGTAGAGATAAATATATCGAAAAACCTTTATCGTCAGTCCACCACACCTACGACAAACTCATCTCTGTTCATGGTCATTCTTTGGTTTGTGAACTGTAAATGAGGTTAGCAGAGCTAAACTTTGCCAATGATTATCCGAAATGATTATTGTTGTTAGTACCTAGTATTTTATTTTGTCAAGTATTCAGGTCCGACCAACACGATAATAAGATAGGATAGCCAACGCGGATATGGCAGCACAACCCGCAGCCGCGTAGTAGCCTCTACCTTGGCGAAGCCCGTAATCTTACAAATCCCTAGCCATAACTACATATGTACCAACGACTCGCAGAGCTCAGCGGAGTCTGTCCCTATATTGAACTGGTACAAGTGTGGTCTCCGATCACATCTAGTTTTGTACGGATAACAAGTTAACAGTTTTACTGGTTTGATGGAATTAAATTCTTGCTTTTGCTTCGTGAGCTGTGATAATAACAGTTCTGGCTGCAGTCCGCCCAGACAGAAATACCCAAATTATGCAGATATTACATTATATACGGTTGCCTTGGGGGTAATTTTAGAAGAGCATATATTTAATTATGATGCGTGCAAATAGTCGAAAATATTTATAGCTACAATGTATTCGCTCCTTGATTAGCAGGACACTTCCCTTTGAAACAAGTTGCATATCACGTCAGAGTCTAAAGGGCCCACGAAATATAAAAGAGAGAAAAACATTTAAGGCTGATCAACAAGACAAAACGGAGTACAAGATTAAGTGCTGATTTTTCAATTCCCAGTTAACAGTAACTGTCAAATAAATGTTAGCTCTATCCTTTTTTGACTGATGACCAGCGATAAGGATGGTAATACTTTTAACTGACGGATACTTTTAACTGAGGATTGAGAAATCAGCCCTAAGTCATATGTATATGCATCCAGTCATAATATTTTTCTTTTGCTGCAAACTACCTAAGGTCAGTGTGGATATTTCCGGCATATTTTATTTGCAGAGAAAGTCCGTCATAAGTGTCTTATATTGTTGAGTTAGGGGTGGAAATCAGTTGGTAGACGGACTTTCCCGATAGACGGTATTACCTGCATTTATCTTTTTTGTTGTATAGCCTCCTGCCGCCCAGAGGCCTATTAAAAATTCACTGGCAGTTTTTATTGTCTGGGTGGCAGGAGGATAGGAGCAATATTGACAACTTGTACAAAATAATTTTAATGTAATACGTTCTTTGATGTATGTTTCTTTATTAATAGTACATTACTGCAGACGCCGGGAAAGATGGGCTTATCGGCTGAGTAGGTATGGACAGTAATACGAAGCCGGTAAGCCCATTTCACGGCGAGATATGTATAGTGCTTTTCTCAAACATATGCAATGAAATAAAAAATACGACAATCAAAAAACAGAATTTAGCTGTTTTACCCGTTCATGAAAACCGACGCCATGTTTAAAAAAATATTACTTACCGGCCTAGGCCGTTAAATTCGTATGAAAATTCTTTACTATTTTCTCGAGGTCATCCGCCTGCAACGTCGTACTTTAAAGCCTGTTATGACGAACATAATGAGATTAATGAGATAATGACAACAACTCATTGCATGTTTGAGAAAAATGTGTTATTATAATCGTTTGAAAAAGAAGGCCCACTGAGTTTCTTACGGGTTCTTTTCGGGTCAGTGGTGTAGGGTTAGAAGTAGTTTTATTATTTTACTTGCTATTGCGTACGACGATTCTAAAGTGCTTACTGCTATGCCTACTTGAATAAACAATCGTTCCATTTGATTTGATTTTAACAATAAAACGAACTATTCTCAGCAAGAAGTATAATAACTTCAAGCATAGTAAAGAGAGTTTGAAACATAACTACTCGTATACTCGTAGCCCAAATGTACTATTTAATTATTTATAACAATACAAGTAGCTTCAGCTTCTGTCGTTTAGCCGTCTGTCACACCGCCACCAGTTGTCTCCATAAAGTTAGAATCCGCGCTAGCGCTTAATAGAGAAAGGAAGCGTGTGAAAGGGAAGCCACCAGTCATATGACTTTTACACGAGTGCAAAAGAGATAGAAAACAATCCCAAAAGCGTACCCACTTTTGAAGTGACATATCAGCCGTATCAGCCTTCTCGACGGAGACTGTTATTTAAAAGTGATTTTATATTTAATTCTAGTAAGAAGTCAATTTAGACAAATAATTAAACCGATATGGTATCGTGTAGTGTAAAGGATTGCCCTATTACCCACCGAAGAAATGACGGCAAACACTTGTTTCGTAGGTAAATCTGATTTGCCGGTTGATTGTTTTCAAACGATATTTTGTCGATTTAGTAGCATAAATCGTGTAAGTTATCACTTTCTAGCATTAATTGTTAGTTATCCTATCACTGTGCGCTAATAATTTATCACAACAGTTAATATTAAAGGATATTTTGTGTAAAAATATAAATGGTCACGCTACGCTAGAGCTTGACTAAACGTTGAACTACCAATATCGATATTTGTTCGATAAACATACTTAATCAGTCTATTACATTACAATGCCGTCATATTCCCAGATTTTGAGTACAAATCGTCCATTAAATACAAAAGCGACACAACTCAAAAACCGTGAAAAATGATTTTATTGCAAAAACGACATTATCAGCACTAATATTTTACGTGACACTAAGACACCTGTCGATTTGACGTTAGTAAGTATCAAAATTATGCAGGTGCCCTTTTTGCACTATCGCTCTTTCGAAACTTATTTCAGTGCTAAACCGCCATTTTGTCTGTTGCGACTCGACTGGCGACCAACACACACGACATTTTTGTGAAAAAGTGCCATAAAACGAAAAAATAAGTGATTACGTTAAAAAGTATGTAAGCAAAGGTGCCATATTTATAGATGTGGCCGTTTTGAATAAAATAAATACGTAAATATTATGTTTCTTTATATAAAAAGGAGTCGCAAAACGGAATGTGGCAGCTTTAATTTTAAAATATCCTCTTAAATTTGATTTTCCATTCATCAAAACTGCCGTATTAGGATTTGCAACCTTTTTGAATTAAAAATATATTCGAATGCATCAATCACAGGAGCCATATTTATACATGATGCTGTTTTGAATAAATTAAATATGTATGGTTTAGATTTCTTTATAAACAAAGGAGCCGCAATACGGAATGTTGAATTTCAAAAAACATTGTTGTATTTACAACCGTTTTTAATTCAGTATAATATTAAAATCCATAAATGTACCAGAGTGAATAATTGAGTACCTTTTGCATGAAATCTTAAAAAATACAATACATCTTATAAAAACAGTAATTGTAAAACGTGGTACTTTGTATTGTGTTCGTTTTACTTAAAAGTATATTAGAGATTGTGTGGAAGATGACTGTGAATTTTGTGTACCTATAATTGCGACTGCGAAGAAACAATAATGGCATTTATCCGAAGTTTACTTCGGATTATTAAGTATTTGTCATATTTTCCTATTATATTATTTGTATGACAATACAAGTAAAACAAACAAAGATCTAATCCCGGTGTATGTTTTAACGAATCTAAAAACTTATATTAGTGATATTTATTTTTTCACTTTTGGGACTGCCAACGTAGGGATGATGACTGTATTTAAAATAAATTATTAGACATGCACGGCATCATACACGTATAAATTATTACTAAGATAAAGACTACAGTCATTATTGTACAGAACTTTTATTTAATATAAGTGTAGTATACAAACGTGATGTTACTTTTGTGTATTTCATGTAAATCTTTCAAAAATCGAAAAAAGATGTTGACTTTACAGTCATCATGCCTATTGCTTCACTACATAGGTAGTACCCAAGGACATTAGCGCTAAACTGTCATGTCGTCTAGAAAAAAAAATTGTTACATTATTACTTATCATAAGTAGATTTTTAGGAAAGACTTATTATCTCTGCAATTAAATAATGAAAGATATACTTTTGTATCGGTAAAAATTAAGTTCTTGCATCAATTCTAATGAAAAAACTAGTAAACCGTCAAACATATCAATTTGGATCATTTAGTATGGGATCATAGTAACCACCACACAAATACAATACACATAGAAAAAACAAATAACTAAAGATGTACTTAACCGATTTTTATTATTTACGTGCTTTTAGGTGGGCTATTTCCAGTTTATAGTAAAAATAAGTGGTATCAAAGTATTAATTCCATTCTCAACAATATAACTTTGATCGCGTTGTATTTATTTTATATTTATTAACTAAAAGTACCACATTTTTTTATATAGCAGGTTGATTCTTGAAGAAAACCGATAATTATATCTGAATTTTAAACTAGTACGTCCGTTAAATTCATCAAAATATGTAACCAAAGTTAAAATTAATCAAAGTAACCCCGGTTTACGGTACCTATAAACATGTTTTGACAATATGTAAGTAAAGAAACAGTAAGAAAAAGTGTTGTCTGGTTCAGTTTTGTTAAAAAAACAGTGTTTCTATGTTTAAGACATGATTTTATGTATGATTGAAATGAAATAACTGCTTATTTTTTTGTATTTGTGGCCTTTCATGGAAAAAAAAATTCAGATATAATGTTATTTTTTTATGCAAAACGGACGTATACGCTCATAAAAGCTTGCACAGCACATATTACTTTCTAATAACCAAACACATCAAAAGAGGGTTAAAATACCTAAAAATTGATATATAACACATATAATATTAATGCTGTAAAAAAATTTTGTGAACAAAAAACGAATACAAAATCTTTAAACAGCTCCCCTGTAAAAAGTGTTTTTTTGACTTGTGTCGCTTTTGTATTTAATGGACGAAATGTGTATTTAACAAACTTGAAGGACCTTACTATGTTTTGTGAGATTTTTTTGATACTATACGATTTTTATTATTTCTGTTAAATTTAAGGGATACGCCAGATGCTAAGTTCACACACGTTTGCAATTTGTAATTCGACACCCTCAATTTACATTGTCCTATAAAACTTATAGCAAAAAACGAAGATAAAAAATACCATGTTGTCGATAAAACAGTTAAACATCGATAGATAATTGCTCTGTTGTAATAGGCAACCCTATTCCTGACCACACATAGACAAATTTACGCACACACTTGCGTTTCGTTTTTGGTTATGCTTTTAATCGTTGTCGATCATTCTTTGTCATCTTAGTTCTGTGGTTGTCTCAGAAATGATATGACACAGGAATTCGAAACATGGCACTGTCATGTTTGTTTTCATTGAAGACAATTTTAATCGCAGAAAACAAAAAATCATATGAAATTGTAGTCGAAGAATACCTAACGTGTAGCCGTAAGACACGAGTGGTCATGCATGAAATAAACCAAACGAATGTACTCTCACGAAATACAACCAGGTACATGAAATCACGGAAAATATTAGAAGACTAAATTTTAGTCCACAACCTGATGAAAATGGCCAGGGCATTTCTCAGAAGCATACTTTTTGGGAGTTTTCTACGAAAGAACGGTTGAAATAGTGGTTTTAAGTTGGTCTTACGAATACTATTATATGTAAAATTTGTGTATCTATCGAGGCATATAATTATCAACTAGGTCCTTCATACTAAAAACATATTTTAGCTAGACAGATAATAGTCAAAACTAACTAGTCTGGCGCGTCCTAATTTCACTTTTTACCATTTACTTTAGAAAAAGACTCAATTTCAAGAGAGTTTTGACTTTTTTGGACATCTGAGTTTATATTGTAATAAATGTTCTATCTATGTTTAAATTAATATGTAACAAATTGTATTAAACATGTGAAATAATTGGTAAAAAAAAGTGTCCACACCCAAAAATATAATTAGTCTGGACACATTCATCAATTCGTGTACCGTGTTTTAGTATGCGAGTAGTCGCATGACGAGCAATCGGCCTCATAGGTCGGTCGCCGGCAAGCGTTCTAGTGAGAGTGTTGTGTTGCGGAGAGTTCTCTGGGCGACACAAAGTATTACGAAAGTGTGTAATCTGGCCTTTGTAAAGATAAAGATAAAGATAAAGATAATTTTATTGCGGAAACTGTGTACAAGGTTGTAACATGTCATTTTATACAAAATGGTAGGTGTCAACAGTTTGCCCATTTCGAGCGTACAATATAATGGGTTGGTTTTGAGTCTAACAATAATATTAATGCATAGGAATATTAAACTGTTATAAAAAAATAGAAACATAGCAAGATATTCATGCATACATGTAGAAATGTCAAAAGTCGAATTAATTAGATGTGAATAACAAAATGTCGATTTCATTTAAATTTATACAAAATAATCATAAATAATATTCACTTAAACTGTAAAATGCTTTAGATATAAGCCAGTTTTTTAATGTTCGCTTAAATTGTATTCCCTCTAGCGACTTAATATTATCGGGCAAGTTATTATATACATTAACTCCAGAAATATAGACACTCTTTTTCATTATGAAACTAGAAGGGGTGAACGTGCGCAGGTCGTATCTGTATTGAGGTCGTATATATGTAAGGTTAGTAGTATAATTAATCTGTCTTATTTTATGCTACTATTGTTAAGGTTCAATTTTGTCTGTGGTCGATAACTATATATTTAATACGTGTAGCTTTGAGATGGAATTGTATTTCAATGGTAATAATATTTTTTTTGATGGATGAAGACCATTTCATCGAAATAATCTCATTAGTCTGGTTCTAATTTATATGGATTCATCTGGTTCACATAGCCAGATGAATTAGTAAAGTGCTGATGAATGATAATTTAGTGCTAATTTGTGCTTTTTACATAGGTATCATAGTATGAAATATGGCAAAACCTAAGAAATAAGGAAGAGAAGAACGACTGCAGAAAAAGAGGTTGACTGAAAAAAAGAGATTGGTTAAACGCATAAAGGCCGACGAAGCCCTGAGGAAAGAGAAACAAGAGAAAAAAAAACATATTTACGAAAAAAAAGAAGAAAAAAACAGCTATCGATTTTATACTTACGTGACTGATCATTGTTTCCTATCTTAAGGACTAAGAAGATTATGTTCCTATCCTAACTGTTAAACATCAATTATAATACAAACATATTAAATCGATAGAATTAAAAATGTAAAGATTTCTAGTAATATATTGTATTACTATATTGGTAACCATACTAATTGCTTCAAAATACTTGAAGATTTTTTTAACTAAAAGGTTTTAGTTTCAACATTAAAATTATTTGAAAAACTATTATACATTGTAACAATAAATCAAAAAAAAGCAACACAGGCTGATTGACTAACTTGAAGCATTTTTTTAAATACTAATTTTATATTAAAAAAAATGCTTCAAGTTAGTCAATCAGCCTGTGTTGCTTTTTTTTGATTTATTGTTACAATCATCAATTAAATTACATTCAATTACTGCCTTTTTACGATAAAAAAGATTATTCCTTCTTTTTTTTCTTTTTATTTCAAAATCATACGAAAACTTAAATTATCAGTTTCCTTACTTAAGTAAACTAAAAAAAATATTAATCTAATTAATATGAACACACTCTAATTCATTTGTTTACGTTTTCCTTATAATTATGTCACACTTCTCATTTATCTGACCAGAATCTAATTCATATGTTTACTGTTCCTCATTATTTTGGCACACTTCTCATTTATCTGATATACTCATTAGTCTGAGCTAAATATCAGACAAAAAGAAGGCAGCAATACATGGCCTACGATATATGTTTCTAAGTGTAGCATTTTATGCACAATTAACCCTTTGTATCAATTCTATAGTCAACTTTTATAAACGACAGACCAATTAGGCAAAAATGGCTGTTCTCGGAGAAATGCCCGCCAGCAGGATTTGCGTCTGCGCCGATACCCGAAGGATTGCCAAGCGGACGGGATTCGGGGTGGAAGTGAAAATAAAGAAAGTGTTTCTTTGATCTGTAGTTAGATCTAGAGACTTGTCACCAATTGTGAATTTCCACAACAGGATCGAAAACAAAGCAGTCGAGAATACCTCAAGAGATATGCAAAAGTAAGAAACTTATACCTTTTATGATCATTACCTTAGCGAAAACCAAGGGAAAATAATAAGAAAATGCGTTAAAATGACTACTTACTTAATAATTACATTGTCATTTCAATATTCGAATTGTCATAATATATCAACGTTTTGGCAAAAGCTACATTAACAACTACAATGTCTTCGTATTGATATATTTATTGGTCTTTGCAACTAAATGGGCAATATTTTACTGAGAATGCTGTTAGATTTGACAAAGTAATGACAAACGGACGACGATCGTTACACGTATCAATCTGGTAGTACGATTAGGCAACGATATCTTCTTTGGAATTTTCCTAAAACTGCAATCTGGAGCTAGCGGGGAGTCTATTTATGTAAACTTTGATTGCTGCAACGCCTGTGACTTCTATTTCATAAGCATATGCACTATGTGCAGTGTGCCGCACTGCATGCAAAATGTCGCCATGTTACGATACCTATAGGTATTCGATGTAAAACGTAGGTACTCAAATTACAAGGAGAGCGTTACTTGGAATTATATATATTTTAGAATTATAGCTAACGTGAGACTCCAACATATTAAAATATTATCGAACCGGACGGATATTAAAACGATGATTTTTCGACATGTTTCGTTCGACCCAATAAGAGGGCTCTCATCCGGAGCATCCTCGGTGAAAGCCCGACGCGTACTGCGAGCCTGCGTTTGTTACTCGAAAAGTTTATGCACAATTGCTGGCGCTAATTAGTTTAGTCACGGTTTTCCTAATTTGCTACCATTTTTTAGGGTTCCGAAATAGACCCTTATAGTTTCGCCAGGTCCGTCTGTCTATTGGTGAATTTTATTTCAACATCAGAGTTTGCATTTTTTTCAAACAGTAGGTATCAAACCCTGAAAAATAGGCTCTTGTTTGCACTATGACTTCATTGTTTCATGAAAATCTTACCCATGCAAACCATGTCTCCATGTTTGGGAATAAAAAAAAGTATCACAGGGCCCAATCTTGAGAATAGGGTGGGTGGGACAGTATTTAGGTGCATTCAGACCAAACAAGCATTCGCTCTTCTATCCCCCATTCTACGAAATCAACGAATCACGTTTTGCGTAACGATCGAATTTCGTAGAGTAGGGGGCTAGAATAGCGAACGCTCGTTTGGCCTGAATGCACCATTTCGTATCTTAATTCTATAATCTACGAATTTGGCCGTTGCGACTGCCGGCGAATGTGCAGGGGCATTGTCGTGGTGATTCGCAATTGTAAAATATTCATACAAAATTCGTTAATATGAAATGTGTACAGTCTTAGGCAGCAGCATCATCACAGTGGACACACTGTTGCAATCGCCAGTCGCCCAGCCCGCTTGCCCAGCGTGGCGATTATAGGCATTAAACTCCTAATGCGTTCATACGCAAAGTTAAAGAGGAGAGTCCTACGTCCAGCATTGACAGAGACTGATGATGATGTATTGACCATTACGAGTAACAATTTGATGTTAGTTATATTAACTATTTTATCTACACAAACATCGTTAAGTGCTCTAAAATGCGTTCAGAAACAACAGACAATGACCAGCATTACCCACCATCAGAACTTGACACACAAATAAAGTTAATTAAACATTATACTTATACGATTTTTTATATTCTATTCTGGTATCTATACATATTCAGCCAGTCATCGACACAAAAAGTTAATTCGGTATGTTTTTTAGTTACAATCGGACGATATGGCTTACTACTACAAGTGAAAAATTGTAAATACTTTGTGATAGATAATACTGATAATTACTTGATAATGAGTGGCAGTGACTCGGATAACGTTATGAGCACTCCCCCGGACATACTCAATGCAGCTATGACCGCAACTAACAACCTGTTGCCGCAAAAGTCGAGAGCCAAGTATGAGAAGGCTTTGTTTCTGAACGCATCTTAGAGCACTTATGATGTGTGTAGATAAAGTAGTGTATGCAACTATACGTAATCAGGCATTACACCACTCGTGTGATGCTATTGTGAAACTCACCTTCGGTTCGTTTCATAAACCCAGACTCGGGTTGTAATGCTCCTCATTACGTACAGTTGCATGAACTATTATTATTGTGAGGTTCTTGGAAGTCTAATGAAAGATACTTCAGACTTGTTTCTGTTTGTATCGTGTTATACCGTGTAAATTAAGGCTCGCACAAACCCATAAAACTACTAATTTGTGCATTCTCAGCTAGTAACAACAATGCACCAAACAAACCCTGTTTAGCTACACCGTGTTGATTGCTCCGGGATCGATCGGCTCGGTAATGAAGGCAATAAATCGCCCATTGAGAGTGCACGCTGTATTAATAGCCAGGTGGCGGTCACCTAGGACCTTGGCGGCGGGTGCCAGCCCGGGAGCCTTATACAATACGGATACGACACGACCACTATTTACCATTGACGTACCATTTAATCGTTTTGAACTGACGTGATTTGCTACTACCGCGAACACCGAAATTCGTAAATTTCGGAGATTTGTCTCTGACACTCCAACGAAGGCTTTCATTAGTGTCAGAGAAAAATCCCCGAAAAATGCGGATTCCAAAATTCATATTATTTTCTTAATTTATAGATAGAGACGCACACCCTTCTATGAAATAATGTTATCGTAATATGGGAAAGTTGCTTAGGATAAGAAGGCTTACTCGGAGCTTTTTTATAAATATTCCGAAAACCTGGTCCAATCAGCTCGTGATTCTCGTTTGAATGAGCCCAAGCAAATCCTGATGTAGAAGAATCAGGTAACCGGGATATTTTCAGAAAACATTTCTTCAAGGTTTTTTGTATATTATTTTACAAAACACAGAATCATGTACTTATCGGATAAGATATTGCGAGGATAGGATACTCGTAAATAAAAAAAATCAGAAAGAATGACACGTGTTTTATGTTACTAAGGTGAGCATCATCCGGGTTGCAATATGCCAGGCTACCGGCTACCCAGGCGGTCCCGTCTAGCCCCCGCTCTGTCAAGATAGGATGGGCTGCTTTGGAAGCAGAAACCAACATGCGAGTTTTGCAATTGAGACCCTGGGTCCCTGCCGAGTTAATGCATTTGTGTTAGGTGTCTATACCTATAGAGTTGAATAGGAATCTGAGTTTCTGTGTGACTGGAGACCTTCACCGCTAGCACATGAGACAGCATCCCACGCGCGAGAAACTCTGTACGGTACAGTATTGCAGTACCTGTACCTACTGTACCAATTAAACAGTGTCGAGTGTGACGCGAGATATGTACATTTGTGTAACTGGTGCTGTTGGATCGTGCCTCAACCAAAGGTGGACCCAATCATTTCACACACCCACCGGTACAAATAAAAGGAGTCGTTAAGTATAAAAAGCCTGTGAATTAATGAGTGTGAATACTAGGACAACGCAAGAGCTGTAGCTTACGACGTCCGCCGGCGGACGGTAATGGCTGGGGTATAAATCAACTTCCACCACTCACCACTTACATTACACTCTTTAAAACCTTTAAAAAATATTTGGTTTCCAAAGTGCCCATTTAAGGAAGCCGTTTCTTAATTAGGAATTAAGGATGCGAATTTTATTAGTGTTATACCAACATAATGTCCAATGTTTGTTGGAATAAAAAATATATAACTAAATACATTTATTCAATGTTTTATTTTTATTTACTTTCGATTTGTAATGTGTAGTGAGGTATCTTATCTTATCTTATTGGTGGGGCCCTTACGGATACACTTCGACCCATTGGGATCTTTTGTGTAATTGCCCCCTGTTTCGCCTACCCCAGGGATTGTTCTATCAACTCAATATGTTTGAGGATGGACCTTAGCGGTAGCATTTTGACCTCCTTCGGTTCCAGATAATCAGTTCCGAAGTCTTTCATCCTTTGTCTGGTGAGGGCATGACATTCGCACATCAAGTTATTTATTGTCTCTTCCTCTTCGCCACACATTCTACAGTCTATGCTGTCAGAAAGACCCATTTTGTAGTGAGGTAAAAATTATATCTTTGCTCCCGTATATAAAAAATATATAAATTCGGTTGTCGCTATTATTTCGCGGGTAGGTATGTATTAGACATTTTAATTACTGCGTCGGCGTCACTGATATATGAACTCGTATAAGTAATGTATAGGCCACGGCCACAGATAACAGATTTGTAGAGCTAGTAAAGTTAAACCTAAGCTGGGGTTATATTAACAATTTCACGGTAAAGTTTATTTGATGACATAAAAAGGCCCTGTTATATAAGATGT
>JALPQI010015222.1:0-33215 GCA_025490895.1 Thaumatotibia leucotreta
GGTTAGTATTTTTGCGATAGTCGGATGTCGACCTAGTCATATCCACAGCGTGCGTAATAAAGTAATTTACTTAGTGGGCAACGCAAATAATCACCTGTGGAGTGGTTCTCCTTACTTTATGCTTAATTATAAGGATGTCTACACGTTCCGTGCAATCTTTACTTAACTGCGACTTTGATTGACTAATTTAAAGATTTGTATTCAATATCTTAACGTAATATTTGTTATTGTATTAAATCATCTTATTGCGTGTTTATTCCATTGAGCGCGTGTCCGGATATCGAAATCCTAGATTATAATATAATTAATATTTATTTTTTGTTAAAATTTAAATAACATAAGAAATGAAATATATGTATAATAATAATCTAGGCTTAGGCAATTCTTTTTTGATTCTGGTGTGGTTATCTTCGAAAATATTGACTTGTAGGAAGAACTCTCTTTTCGGACCCTTTCAACGACCTATTCAACGGTACCCCATTCATGCATGTGTATTCGTTAGTGATCGTTATCAACGTGCACTTTCCGTGGCAATGGCTAAGGTTGACAGAAAAAGTAACAATGAATATGTATTTTGTTCTATTACTCGTACTCTCCTTAGGATACAAACAAACTTTATCCTACTTTATTAATGAAAAGATCTAATGTCATTAATTTATGACACACAATAGTACTTTAAATGACGTTATGCGAAGTTTTCATTTTAATTAAAATAAATATTCAAGTAACTATTTCAAGTGGAGTAAGATCAGTGTTATATGTACCTATAATGAATTTGACGTGAAAAGCCAAATCTGTTTAATATATTTTAGTCGTTTAATCAGAGTTATTTAAATAAGTGATTAAAATATGTGTAGGTAATTAATTATTATAATTAAAATGACTATAATTTCTGAAATGTTAATAATTGATAAAACATTCGTATTTGATTTTTCTGTCAACCATACTTTGCCATAACGATCACTAGTATGCGTATACGCGTCTACAAGCGTTTAAGGGTACTTGTCTTAATAAATTGGCTTTATAAAGCTAAATTGGCTAAATACTCAAGACAGTCACCTGGTAGCTATGATGGTTCCGTTTTATCTATTTATCGTGCAACGCATCACTATCGCACTTACAAACTTGTTAGAACCTGACGTCAACAACGACAAACGATTAAACACGGTACCATCATAAGCCTACTGGCGCCGCATTATCTTGGTTTCTAATAACACCTTTCAGCACCCGCTGGACTCACAGCCAGCCATTACATCCGCACAACAATGAAACTAGGCTTCTAATGAATGGTCGTAAAATAAAACCTGAGTCTAGGCCCGAACAATGATAATAGTTTTGTAAAACCTCAGTTGGATAAAAACGTAGATATACCTATATTTTTAATGACTTCAACAAAAATCCTACCTGCGTAATAATAACTAACTACTGGTTCCAATCGTATAATTTCAAACATATCTAATAAATCGTGGGCTGACAACTATAACTCACTATTCCTCTTTCTTCGACATTTGTATTTTTTATTGTGTGCAATAAAGTCTAAATAACTATATAATTAATAAAATGATGTCCTGAATCGTAGAAATAATAGACTGCTACGTAGCGTAGTGCTACGAACCTTGTCTACGCGAGGGATGAGCTACGAACCAATGTCCTCAGGGATCGTAACTGGCATAGCTACAGATGAAAATCGAAATATCGGCCAGCATTCGCTATTTCATGCGTTCATGATTTTATAAATGGTATTTAAGTAGGGACAATGATTCATCAGATTTGCTCAATTAAATGCTGAAATATACGTGTATGTATTTAAATCCGAGATATCAACTGTTTCAATACTTACGGGTAATATTGTTTGAAATTAACACGGGTGAAGGATAACGGATTCGTGAAGGATAGTAATGATAAGATAAAGAACCTACTCTAAGGAACAAATATTTATAATTTAAATAATTCAAAAACTACGATAGTTTAGATTAACCCCTCGTGTGTCGCGAATATTTTTTTCTAATAGTTTCCTCGTCACTCGTCAGTGCTTAGACATACGAAGGGTTAAGGACTGAGTAGCAGTCAAATGCTTATAATTATTGGAGCATTCCATGAAAACATCTACTTTTTGTCGCTTACGACTCGCTATGATAGCTACCCTAATAAAACATGCTAGCTGCTAGGAAACACTGTCAATCTTAAAGCCTTGATGTTATTATTAAACCGCCCGTAACTCAGCTTACTAATTTAATTTCTCAAAAATGTTGAAAAGACAGTGTCGCTTACGACATGTTTTCATGGAAAGCTCCATTAGGGCTTTCATCATCATCATCATCATCATCAGCCTATGATAGTCCACTGCTGGACGTAGGCCTCTCCTATTAACTATGCGTACAGACGCATTAGGAGGCAAATGTCCATAATCTCCACGCTGGGCAAGCGGATTGGCGATCGCAGTAATGTGTCCACTATGATGACGCTGCTGCCCGTCATCAATCTTTTATCAAATAATGGTCAGTGACACTTCAATCCCTTAGTCGACTCTTACGACACCCGCAGGAGGAGTTGGGGTGGTGACAAATATATTCTTACTGCTGTCACCACACGGCTAGGGCTTAGGCTTTCACTTAAACGTAATGTTAGACCATTAAAATAGTTTTAATAGCTTTATTTTATGTAACAATACCTCATTCTGGAGGTAAGTAGATCAAAAATGTAAGCTTAACCTAACACAGTATGTGAGGCACACAAATATGAATCAATACGAGTAGACATAATCATTAAAATCCGCTCTGTTCTTTTGACATAAATAATTAGATTATATCGCACCAATGACTACCAATGAAACTGCAAATAACACGCACTAAAATATTTTTCACCACACTGCTCGTAAACACGCTGTTTGTCCTTCAATTTCAGAGCGCAAAACTGTGTTTTAATCTCTAGAAGTTAAAGTAATTTTTTTTTAATCTTCTGGATAGACTAAAGCAATAACTTATACGGCCTGAGAGTGCAATAAGCTTTTTGACGTTTGAACTAGACAGTACGTTCGAAAACTCAATAGTTTCAAACAGATTCATACACATGAACGTTTCATAATATTATATTCAATATGCTAAAATCCAAATAAAATACCACATTTTGTAGTAAAAGGCTTTTAATTAAAAGTTCTAAAAATACGACAAATAAAAACAATAGGAAAATGAAAGTGTTTTCACTATGAAAAGAACGCATCCGAATATTTTTTTCTTTTAAAATTACAAGCCACTTCAAGATAAATATTTGAGGTTATTGTTTTATTATTTGTTGTTGTTTATTTTTGAAAGTTGAGGACTTGCAAATAAATACCTTCTAATTTGTTATGTTTGAGTTTTATTTCGCATGTTTCCTCGCTTTAGTGTGGTGAAAAATTTTGTGTTTCACTCGGCAGCAAAGCTTGTTCAACTCTCGTGCCTTAAAACCCTCGCATCGCTCAAGATTCCATTTTATGAACCACTCGCTGCGCTCGTGGTTCAAATTCTGGAATCTTTCGCTTGCTCGGGTTTCAATATTTGCACGAGAGTTAAACAATCACTTTGCTCCCTAGTAAAACAAATAACTATTAAATTAAATTTTCAAAATGTACCTTTTGGGATGTGATTCTAAAATCCAACTATTGTTTATGTTCTTATTCACGCAAGCAAGAGATTTAAACAAAGTATTATGCTTAACAATGCCATTTGTAACATATTTATGAGCGTAATAAAAGACAAGTGTTACTTTGTTTTCAATAGTATCCAATCGTGCCATACTGGTTTGAACACTGTGAAGTTTACTTACTGGCCAACACGTGTCTGGCCACTCATCGCAGTGAACGAACGGAGCAGAATGCTGTTCTCTATTATCATTATTGGAATTATTCGTAATTATTCAACTTGTAATTGTTTACATCAGTGTACCTATAACAAAATTGTAATAGGTTAAGTACACATGCTCGTAGTTTTCCAATACATTCCGTATTTAAAAAGGCAACAGACGACATGTTGATATTTGTGTGCGTTATTAACAGTAAAGGTGTCAACTTTTAGGCATTAGCATGTTGGGAACTGGGACGTTTACCTTAATATAACTGTGCTTAATTTACCGTAACAGTAAGAACAATGTAGGATTTTAGAGTTGGATCCTGAGTACAATTCCGAAAGCGGAAAAACAATATTATTACTAACTCACTGTTGCAATTGCAAATTATTTGTAACTGTGAAAAGTTGGCTACACTTCGACGCTATAGGCCTACATAATATATATTCACGTTAGGCCTCCAGAAATTACTTTCTGTGAATCAACAAATGACCAATTCAACATAATTAAAGTTATTTATAAAACAAAAACATCAAAATATAAATAATTTAAGTCTATGAGATTGAGGATAATCACAAATAAACGCTATCGGCGTTTGTCGCATTAAAAATATGTAAATACTCAAATTATACAAGGCAGCTCAAGAAGTAAATTAATTTCCATTCCCAGTGACATTCTGGGACTAAATTTGTTGGCTGTTTCAGAAAAAAATATAGCATTTAGAAACTATGCAAGATAAATAGTAACTCTACGTAGGTACCTAGTACCTACTACCACTTTGTTAGTTTAACTGGGCTTTTTCCGCAACTCGACGTACCTTTTTTGCGTGATAGCGGCGTAGCCCACCATCCAAGCTTCTCCACGAAACTCAGCGTGTGTTTCAGGTTGCAGAATGCTTCTTTTAGTGTATTTGGAGTCCCTAAGTACCTACTACTGTATACCTCTACCTGTTTACATTCTAGAAGAATATGTTTTGCTGTTTCCATGCAGGCCCTGCACATAGGACTGGGTAGGTTACTACCCCTTTCGCTACTACTATTATTTCTGAAACTTGAATAAGTAAAAAAATCACATAGAGATAGAGGCTTATTTTGCATCCCAAAACCTCAATAGCGACGGGAATGGAAAATAAGTAAATGCATATGAATAAGACAAACTTAAAAGAGAAAATAGATTCCTGCAAACCTCTTTTCAAATAATCACTCTCCCATTAATTAGGGTTTAATGCTTTCAATGACAAATCCAAATAAGGTAACACATAAAGCGTGTTCATTCCGACAACAGCAAAAAATAAAAGAAACAGTCGAAACTTAAACTCCAAATTGACTATCGAAAATAAAAAATTGTTACATCTATACGTAGCCCTCTTTACATGCTTATAAAATGTTAAAAGTTAGTAAGGAATTGTACAAAGTTTAAAAAAAATATGTATTTGTCAAGCCTTAACCCTCCGCATACGAGGTGAAAAATGTCTATATGACGTTTCAATACATTTGGGGTCTGGCATACCCCACCTCTTATGCCGAAGGTTAAGATGTTTTCAGTCAACAAATGCTTCTACAGTATACACACAGTACAGGTGTAGTGAGAAATTACTTGCCTTCGGAAACGTTCGTAAACACATACTGTTGCAGGCAGTGTCATCGAGTCTGACTGAAGTAGCATGACAGCTATTACTGTCCGTCTCAGTGAGATAGACTGAAACAGCATGACGTTGACGAACGTTTCCGAAGGCAAGTCATTTCTCACTACATCTGTACAGTACAGTATAATTGAGTATTTTTAAGATATTTGTGAATGAAACGATCCATATTTATGTCTGATTGTACATGTTAGTTTCAAGTAGTTGTGTACATTGCTGTCGTAGGGTATTACATGTCCCTTCTACTTATGAATTCCACCATATAATATTTAATGTGATATGTAATAAATGATTGATCGTCTGAAGATTTAATGCAGTTATTTCTGGTCAGTAAAGGGGTATAAACTCTTTTTTTAAATTCCTCAATACGATAGGGATTTCCACACGACTTATAAATACGACTGTGACGCGATAACTCCTTTTTATAAAAAAACATCCAGATTATTTGTTGGTGGCATTAGGGTCCGGGTGTCCGCCGCGACGGCAGCGGCCACTCAGTGACGCAAACGAGCAAAGTATATACCTACTATAATGCTTTACGTCAATAGACGATTCCTAAACCTTATTGCAAAGGCATAAGGTCTATCCGTGGTCAAATACGCTTGTTACTGTTACAGGTAAATGACGAACGGGTTTTAGTGGTTTTGCATTAATTCGCCGTTCTGTGTCCACGAACTCATGTTTCCACCGCGTGTCGACCACATACGAAATTCTGCCACAAACAAATGACTTTTCAGAAATTAAATAAATTAGCCTATACATATTTTGACGTTGTGTTTACCTACCTGCCTAGATTTTGAATGTAAGAACTTAACTATATAGGGTCACGAAGTAGAGACAATCCCGCACGCACGAAAAACTTTAAAGTCATGAACCATGATCACAATCTCAGAATTTTCTCTATCCTCTTGTCCACATCGGCGCAGTTATAAAGTCAATGCCCTTATCATGAATTTAAGAGTAGTACCTACCAGTCTCAGCATTCAGTACCTAATACAAACGTAAACGGCATCGCAGGCAGAGGTAAACTATATTTCATGCTTTATAAACAATTAAAATTAACATGAGGTAGAACTTAATGTGTTTCAAAGGCAAGATAGGAATAATGCTAGGTATTTTATGATTTTGGTTGATGGCAAAGGTATCATTTTATTTATTATTTTTGTAACAAATAATAAAGGACATCCTCAAATAATTTAGTCTTGCCTCAATTTACTATGTTAATTGATTCAATAATGCACACTACCTATCAGATTCTAAGAAGGCTTGTAACTTTTTATTTTTGTTGTATAGGTATGACGTATGTAAGGTATAGGAGCCTGCAGGTAGGTAGTTATCTTAATTAAACGTTGTAGGTACTAGCTACCATACACAAGCAACCGCATCTAATTTTGCAAGTTCAATTTTGACGTTTATAATTAGAAAATTAAGTAACATGCGGTGCAAATTGAAAATAAAATGGTTAATTCTGATTTGGCTCGTCAAAGTAAATTGAAATTTTCGTTATTTTATTGTAACCTAAACCTTTTGGGGTAACTACTTATTATGAAGTTTGACCTTAGGGCCACTGGAAGTCGACTTGTGTGGAATATTCCGTCTGCAGGCTTCTTTGGAGGAGGTGCCTAACTTGCGTCTTCGTAAACATCCGGGTGAACCATTTTTTTGTATTTAATATTCAGATAGGTACTACTCGTAAATACCTAATCGTCAAGTACAAGGTGCTTGCAATAATCATAATCTAAACAAATGCTAGTCAGTCAGTCAGTCTAACTTCAGATGTTTTTAGGCACCATTGCTGCCGCAATGTAATAAAATAATCAATTTGATAACTTTGGTAAATTAGCACGACTTACAAGTATGTTATCATAAGGACCTGTGGACTCACTTTTTTTGGAAATCACGTTCTGAAAAAGAGATCAAGTGGATATAATTACTTATAGTGGTGTTACACACATTTACGCTCCGCGGGGTTTGCAACAGATCATGCTTACGACATTATAATACAAGTGTAAATTAATTCGCCTTGGGGTCTTGCAATTTGGGGTAAAATTGGAGTAAAAAAGCAACCAGCCGCGAACGATAAAATTAGGTTTCATTTAGGCATGTTTACATATGACCCTATTTTAATATTTACCACGTAGGTAGTCGGAATTGGACTGAATTCGATATGGACGATAACCATGACTGTTTGACTAAACTAATTCTAATCTACGGTCCATTCATCTTTACTTGTTATCTTGTGATCTTTCTAGTAAACAACTTTCTAACCTAAAAGTACACGTTTTCTGTTGTAAACTGCTGTATCCTTGATTAAAAATTAAGCAATTTACTAATCAATACGGACGGGCTGCACAAATACGGACTCAAGTATTTTGGTATAGGCAAATATGGCAGTTTACAACAGAAAACGTGAACTTTTAGGTTAGAAAGTTGTTTACTAGATAAGACAACTAAGGATGAATAGACTTTACCTATTGAACTGTTTTTTGTTTCATTTATCAAGGTACGCAAGTGTAATTACACTAAAATATTCATTGTTAAGTAACTAGTATAGAACACCTAGTTCAAGAAAACAATGTCAATCTATTTCTGAAAATATAGACTACCTACCCGCCCACTTACGCAAACGTCTAGTACTTACTTCGAAATAGTTAACTTGACATACTTAAAAGTTAACTACGGGACCATTTCCTTGGCCTGCTGTTTCTGGAATCGCAATAAGTAACGAGTTCATTTTACGACAAATCTTTTAAAAGTTATAGCAAGAGCATGTAGGGTTTGCTATGTAAGTGGTGAATTCTGTATCCTTTATACAAAAATAGGGTCATTTTGTCTACAGCTGGTGACCTTATTTTTAGTGGTTTATATTCGCGTTTTCTTAACGTTATAATTATAATACAGTTAAGTAGTAAGTAAATACATTGCTGATTAGGTTGCCGAGCGGAGCCCAGGAGGGTCACCATGACGTATTAATGCGATTCAGTTAAGGTCGAGTGAAAGGGACAAGGCTATACGAGTCGTATATCTGTCCCTTTCCCTGAACCTAAACTGAATCGCATCAGCACACAGTAATTGGATTGAACTGAATTGAATTAAATACGTCATGGTAACCCCATAAGCATTTAGCTGGAAAGGCCGAAAGCACTTGACACCAGTAAATTCAGCGTCACCAGTAAACAACGCACACGAATTATTTTAATGTTTATTTACATGTGTTAGTACACAAAATTAACGTGTTCCCTAAAACATACGCACGACGGAAAAAAATTACAATATAAGTTAATTAATTATTCATGTGTCTTCACTTCTGTCTGACCCACAACCGTCAACATTGACGAGTCAAATAGAATAAGTATATTCCGTGAATTATTTCTTGTTGCTCTAATTGTGACAAATATACGTAATTTTCCATGGCAATTCAACGTGCTAGCTACAGCGTGTATTCTTAATTGGATCCCTTTTTTTCTATACAGTTCCGAATTTCGTTAGTCAGAAATTGATAAATATCCATATCATTTACTGACATTAGCATCACTAATTCACTAGTCATATCATAGATAATGTTTGTTAAATATAACGCTAAATAGTTCTAAGATTAACAACCTATAATATAACATTAAATCATAAAAGTTATAAAATTGCTGATACATTCAAAGGTCTATCCATAAAGAAATAAAATAAGAATAATAATAATTCAGAAATATTTTAAGATATATATTTTAACCGTTAGGTACTCACATCGTTTTAATGACTTCTTAACCAAATTACGTTTAAGAAATTAACATTATTTGTGTATTTATGTAACCCAAAAATATTTATTCCTTGGTCGTATGTGTAGTTAAATATCTAAACGTATCGATCTATTTATTCTATTATATCGCCGATTCGTACCCACATGACAAGTCTTAATTAAGCTTACAGTGGGACTAGGTCGATTTGTGTAAGATGTCATATTTTTAGGGTTCTGTAGCCAAAATGGCAAAAACGGAACCTTTATAGTTTCGCCATGTCCGTCTGTCCGTCTGTCCGCAGCATAGCTCAGTGGCCGTTAATACTAGAAATCTGCAATTTGCTAAGGTATACATATTAATCATGCCAACAAAGGGGGACAATAAAATCTAGAAAAAAACTTTTTTTTCGGGAACCTCCCCAATTGGTGAAGTGGGGATGATTTTTTTATTTGCTGTAATTATATAGTGTGGGGTATCATTAAATAGGTCTCTTAAAAAGAATAAGGGTCTTAAAAAGTTTTTTCTAAACTCAATATTTTCGGAGATAATCGCTCCAGAAGGAAAAAAAATGTCAAAAAAATCATGAATAGTGGGCTTATAGAATACTTTAAAATAAAACTATATCGAACATAATCGGCCCAGCCGTTGTTGAATAACTACACGGAGCCCTACACTGAGCATGGCCTGACACGCTCTTGGCCGGTTTTTTTCCATATTCATCGGTTATAAATATTTGTCACCTAGGTGAAGAAATGACGACATATGCCGCAATATCAAACTTGTTAAGGTATGATAATAGAGGATCATCTAAGCACATGTAAAAATGTAAATATCGATATCTTATTCCTAGAACGTGCCCCGAGCTAACACACGTAAATTACGCCAGAGCTAAAGAGTAACGAATGACTGTATTTATTTTATATTATATAAAACTATGGGTTTAGTTATATCGCATCACCTGTACCAATGTGGTGAGCATCGGTAGGTACAGTCAGCAGCAGATATTGCTATGCGGGCAGGGTGTTCAAAATGAACTTTGGCACGACCTTATTTCTAAGACTATACGAGTGTGTAGCTGCTTGGAATCTTAAAATAATAGGTGAAAATGAAAAATACTTTATTTCGTTTAAACAATTACTTAAATTAAAGAAAGTTAGGGATCTCCTAGCAAGTATAGGAATACTTAATTGTGACTGGAGATCCGCTCTTCTCTAATGTTTATTACAGTGAAAAAACAAAAAAAAAACAAATATTAATTCTTCTTAAAATAGAATGAACAATAAACATAAAAATTGTGTGTGTGTGTGTGTGTGTGTGTGTGTGTGTGTGTGTGTGTGTGTGTGATATTAATGATGGAAGTGATTACAAGATCATCAATTATTTTGTTATATAGTTTCATGATGAGTGACTAAGCAAATAATAATATTATACATTTACTGTATTAGGTAACATAAATATCATTGAAGTAATTAAAGCCAATAAGCGCTCCATAATTGATCGATAAGTATCGTAAAGTGGGAAATTTAGGTACTTACAAACTTGGTACCGTTTATTCGATTTACCGTATTAGCAAACTAATACATTATGAGCAAGGAACTATTACCTCTATCTACGTCATTTTATATTCTTCATCATTCTCTCTACAGAATATTTAGTGTGAATTTTAACATTTATGTTGTTATATGAAATATGAAATACAACTACATGAAATATCTTTGTGTCAAAGCTAAATGATTCTTTATTCAAATTGGGATAGCAACAAACTCTTTTGAATGGTCTAAGTTACATAAAATTAAAACTACTTCCGGTTCTAACCCTACACCACTGACCCCGAGAAGAACCGGTCTCTTGGATATTCGTACCTATATTTAGTTATTTAAAAAAATCATACTGATATTGTAATTTACAATACATTAAATTATTATTATTGAAAAATTCTCACATGTTATATTCGAATATTATCGGTTTTCGAAAATTTGGGTAGTATTCAATAAGTATGTTATGACGTAGAGAAACCAACAGACGCCAAACAATATCAAAAACGTATTTAAAATAAAAAATGTATGGTTAAAAAGACAGGTTACGGGTAGGTACCTTTTATTTTTTAAGACTAAAAATAATATTAACCTGTAGATACAGGTAATATTTTTAGCTCAAGTACCTACCTAATGTTTTATGGTCTCTATTTGTAACCGATTTTGTGTCTGCAAAACAAAGTCTATATACGAATACACAGATCTACTGCGCCGAAAATTGGTTATTTAAAAAAAAACGGAGACTGACAAAAAGTAGAATGCAAACTCATTATTCTCATTAAGCATATTCTCAACAACTTGAGGATAACAATTAAGTAGGTTTACTTCACACACTATCTCTCATATCTGCCTATAACTAGACATATCCTACGTTAAAGTTTGTCCGTGTTTAAAAATCCACGGACTACTAATTTTATCGGTTCGATTATCACATATCCTTATCAAATTTAATTACTGTACTATTTAAAGTCGGTTTTTTCATATGTAGGTTGCTTCGAAAACTCACCAGCCAAATAGTATGGCCCATATCCCATGGCTAATGTTATTCAATGACATTTCGTTGTAATTTTTCAAGAAACCCTTTAAAGGAAACACGGAGTAGATATAAATATAGTGTATGATGTATGTTCCTATGTAAGGTCACCAGCGCTCAAAGGTGATGCACTGATCGACGACGGGGAACTCGCGGATTCTATCGATTCTATTGTGCGTTTTGCAAACCCAGTGTTTTTTAAGGGCTACGGTAGGCCTACGGTTCATTGGCTTAATTACTGATAGTAATCGGCTACCGTAGCCTTTTGCTTGGTTGGCGACCCTTGTGCTTCTTTTCCGTCATTGTAGTAGGTAACAGAAAATTTAAAAAAGGCAGGAGCAATGCAATGTTAGCGGTCTACAGATGGTTTTACTTATAATCGAGATTGTATTTATTTTGTTAAGGATCACCAATAGATAATACCATACAAGCATAAATAACTTACAAAATTCCTTCTGCGGGTGTCGTAAGAGTCGACTAAGGGATTGAAGTGTTACTGACCATTACTTGATAAAACTCTCTCTGCGTGATCGGATTAAAAATGAGACCATCCGCAGCAGAACCAAAGTAACCGAAATAGCTCTCCGAATCGCTAAACTGAAGTGGCAGTGGGCGGGGCACATTGCGCGTAGAACCGATGGCCGTTGGGGCGGGAAGGTTCTTGAGTGGCAGCCACGTACCGGAAGGCGTAGCGTGGCCCCCCACAAGGTGGACCGATGACCTGGTGAAGGTCGCAGGAGTCCGCTGGATGCGGGTGGCGCAGGACCGGTCATTGTGGCAATCTTTGGGGGAGGCCTATGTTCAGCAGTGGACGTCTTTCGGCTGATATGATGATGATGATGATGATGATGATGACGTGATAAAAAATTGATGATGGGCAGTAGCGTCATCATAGTGGACACATTACTGCGATCGCCAATCCGCTTGCCCAGCGAGGCGATTATGGGCATTTATTTACCTCCTAATGCGTCTATACGCATAGTTAATAGGAGAGGCCTACGTCCAGCAGTGGACTATTACAGGCTGATGATGATGATGATGATGATGATGATGATGATGTACAGTATTTGGACAATAAAAGTCAAACTGTTTTATTATTTTTTGTTACAACAGCCCCGGCATTCCGTCGAAGTCGAATATCTACTTAGATATAAGTAAGTCGAAACACCCACAAGACTTACTAAATACACGCATTTTCTTTAAATTTAAATAGAATCCTAAACTATTGCGCACTTCAAGACCAGAAATAATTTAAGCTAGGTAATTTTTAGACCAGCATTATTAAGATTCTTCTCGCGCTTTTGTCCACGTCTGCACCGAATAAGTACTACTTAGACCGGTTGTTTTATTAGACAAGTTGGTGTTAATACGATGGAACAGTATAATGTATTCATTTATGTGGTATGCATGTATGCGGTATGAAAAGACAGGTCATGGGTATATCACTAACCAGTTTGAAATCTGCAAAATTTCGAGGTTTTGCCTTTGTCACTCTTAATGAAACTTTCATTGGAGCGACGGAGACAAAGCTTCGTTTCGAAGTTCGCTGTTGCAGACCAGAGTTGTTCCTAACCAGCTTAGGTAACCATGAACTTGAGCATGTTACTAACTTTTTGTCCATCCCGCTCGTACTCGCGTATTGGCGTGAGCGAGAGGGATAGAAAGTAAGTCTGCGTTAAACTCCCGATACCAATTCATGATGAGCACACTGTGTCTTCTACAGACGTCATCAGGGCTACAATGTAGCCAGAAGCTTATTTTATTATCTTACTTAGTCCTCGATCAGCATAAAATCTGCGTCCGACAAAAGCATAACTTTTATTAAAATAATTAACTAATTGAAATTCAAAACTTTAATTTTTAGACGCGATAAGTCCATAGATTGTTTTAGTTATAGAACATTTACCCCCTAACCTAATTCGTAATAACTTGTTATACATAATTAACATTTTTTTTTCATGACTAGGTTGTTCCAAAAATAAAGCAAGTTTGAAATCAATGAAAAATTGTTATATCTTCATTTTATCATAAAGTACGATAAATTATGGTAAAACGCACCAGGAAATTACTTCGATGGCTTTGCTGTGACATGTGGTATGTGGCTTTTGTTCAAGATTTCCATGAATTTTGTACAAATACTTATGGCTGAATTTCGTTGCTGTAATGTGGAATTTTCTCTTTCAAAACATGAGCGCGAGTGGTTGCTGACATAGAAATTTAATTGTAAATAACCCCATAAAAATAAACCAACTAAGCTTGTTAATGCTTCTTGCAATATTTGGCATTCACTGAAATGAAGGAAAACGGTCAGTTAATGGGGTCAAAACAGTTTTTCGCCTTGAAAACCAGGGCTGCAGGGCGATTATACTAACAGGTAGCTGAAAACATGCATTCAAATCCCATCTCCGTCGTTGGTAAACTCGGTATTTTTTCTTTGGTATATATATGCCATCTAATATTTATGAATTAAACGTAATTGTTATTATAAGTAATATATGTGCAACGTCCTTTTAAAATATTTTATAAATATACCTATAGGTATGTGATCGATGATGGAAATCTTATTTACACAAATCGACCTATTTCCATCGTTAGGATGAGGATCGTTGTACCTATATAATTTCAAGTTATTAATATATATTTACATATATCTACACATCCTCATCATAATTTCAGCCATAAGACTGAAACCGTCTACTGCTGAACATAGGCCTCCCCTTTGGACCTCCACATACACCGACAGGAAGGAACCTGCATCCAGCGTCTCCCGCGGCGATCATCATAAGATACTCACACATACTTATTGCTAGTTATATTGTAGATGTTTTTAATCGTTTCCAAAACAGAAGGAATAGCAATTACATTAATTAATGTCTTGAATACTTACTAATTAGCGAACGTTTTCATAATATCCGTTGTTACAGGCTTAATACACAGGATTGTAATTTGTATTAGATATATGGCACAAGGTTTGCTAGAAAACCTTCAAGCAGTAATGTCTAGGTATCAGGGGTGCTGTAGAGCACGTCAGCTGGGCAGCAGAGGAGTCAAGTTGAAGACGCGAGCGCATGCGATGTGATAAAAGTGCGAGGAATCGGCGCGCGCGGCCAGTACCGAGCACACCTGCAGCGTGACCGCCGGCGCGCGCGCCATCCGTCCTCACAGTTCTCCGTTTCCGAACGTTCCGTCCCGTCACCACCCGGTAGTGCATGTGCTCCCCTCTGGAAGATTCACAAACAAGCCGAGCAGTGCCGCACTCTACGCCGAGCACTCTCAGGTAATTCACACAGGATACCGACAGTTTAATTATCCTCTAACGTAGTGGCAAAACCTGGTGGTCAATATCAAATTTGTGTTCCCTTTGTGACAATTTTGTAAATGGACCGTGTGAATATTGTTCAGCGCTAATTGATATTTTATTAACATTAAAACCAGGTAAGTAATAAAATTACTAGCAAAATCACTCGATTCGTGAACATCTAGTTTCCAATAAAATTGCGCTGTGATAAGATATCGCAACGTACTGGCCAGAGACATCTACCATTTTGATAAAAAACCATAACCTATACGTACATACTCTGAGATAAAAGTAGTTTATTCCGATGATAAGTATGTAAGTACTTTAAGTAGTAAATAGCTAATACAACATTTTCGGTAACTGCAGGTAGTATGATAAGAATTCATGATGAGTTACAATAGCAAGCGTTAAAGCTATGTGCAAACTTGAATACCTCCCGGTGGCCTCGCTATGAATGATCCAATCCATTATTACGAGCAGTGTTAATGAGCGGTGTGACTACTGCTAGATGAGACGTTACGGTCAAAGGTCCGCTGCGAATTAAGCAGCGAGGCTGGACACGAATCGTGTTCATAAAGCAGAATACGAAATTGCCTTCATCCAGGTGCACAAGTCACTCGCAGATGCATCGCCATTACGAAATCCGGTCAATGTTGATTAAAGTTTGTCAACATACCGCGTCGGCTCGAGGACATCCCGCGATTAATGCGCATCCTCCGTCAGTCCCAAGTGTTATGCTAATAATGGCATCGCTAGATTGGGTCTGATTACTAGAAAACATCGTAGTGAACGCAACAGTGCTAAGAAAGGAGCTCGGTTTTGAAGCCAAGGATCCCCCAAGGCGTTCTGTTGGCGTTAGTATTCCCGCCGCGTGTGCGCAGCCGTGGGCGCGCGGCGTAAGGTCGCTCCGCCTGCCCATCGGACACTGACTTGACAGGATTAACATGCCTAATTCAACATTAGTACCGAACCGCGAAATTATTGCTTTTTACCATCACTTTGATAATTTCTTCTGCTAATTATTTAAGACAAACGAATGACCTCAATGCTTTTGCAATTGTCTTAGAGATGACGGTGACCATGAGGCCAAGACCGTCTTCATTTTCCGCGTTATCGCACAATATTAGACTGTTGTTAACAAATGATGCTCTAGTTTATGTTGGTCAATGTAGTAGTTTATCAGTTATGGCACGGTCAAGGGAATGCGGTATTGTCTGAGCATGATGTATATTATAAGTTCTTTTTAACATCGAAATAACTGTTGATTTTTCTTTGGTTGATCGTTTTAATAGTGTTCTCGATCAGTCAGTCTCACTAATGATCTTTGCCTAATAACAAACTGATTGGATTGCGGATGAAACCAATCAGTTTGAAGAAGAGCCCTCATTTCTACACTCTTAATTGATTGAAGCTATTAAATGCATACGTCAATTTGTTCCATTTTACCTTTTGGTACATCCTTCAGACGAATATCAAACGTGTTCAATTGTTTTTTCTGTTGTTTTCCATGACTGAGCCGACGATGATTATCCAAAACTTTGCAAACTTATTTAAAGTGATATTCTTAAATCTTAAAGTTCTCACATTTTCATAGATAAAGACACATTTAATCAACTTACACGAAACCGTTGTCGTCAATCTACATGCTTTTCAAAATTCATCGAAAATAAAATGTTTTTCTAAATAAACTAAGAAACTTATTAGGAACTCTCGCCGTGTATGTAATTTTAGTAATTTACATAACAGCAAGATATATTATGACAATATTTCGATGATATAAAGAAAAACTTAAAGATCAATTAATTTCATTATAACATTTGTGCACTACACACTCTGTAACAAATAGGGTAATTAATTTTAAAAATAATTATGCGCCTTCAAAAATAAATAAAGCGATACAAGAGTAAATTCTAACGTCACACGGTCACATCTAATGTCTCTTACAAGCGTCATCGAATTGATAATGTTATAATTATGTACGGTCGAGGAAATTGAATGTTTAGCAGTTTATGGCTCACTTTACATTGGACGTCTTAGTACCTACATAACAACCAAATTAACCTGAACCGCAAAGTGCTAAACATTCAATTTCCTCGACTGTACCTACCTACCTATGTTGAATCGTGATATTTTATGAAGTAGCTGATCGATATATAAATATAATTCGTAAAACTGCATCACATACGTATGTGATATGATGGGTTGCACTAGTGGACACGGTAACACACATTTTGTTATTGATTAAATATGAAAAATATACGAATACTTATCTAGGTAATTCTCAAGATTTTTGCCAATTTACGCTATTGAAATTTATCAACACATAACAAATGCAGTAGTATCGGTTACCAATAATTGAAACCTAACCACCTAAGTACTACATTATAATAATTATAATTATGAGTGTCGGTATATTAAGTTAAGATTTAGGAACTTACACTAGAACTGGGTCCTGCTATTCGCAAATGCGGCTACTTTTTCTAAGATGAAGCTAAATTTTCCAAAGCTAATAGCTACATGACAGGGTCCTACTTTATCACATTACATTACATTAGTTAGGTGAACAGAGAATAGTGGAGTGGTTGTTTACATATTTTATGATTAATTGAATAATTATTTAATCAATACAATTTTAAACTTCAAATCTCTTAAACAAGGTTCCGCCCATTTTAAGTTTTAATTAACTTCACTTTTAATATTTGCCTAACTACTTGTGAAATCGAATGCAGTAAAATTTTGTAATGTTGCTTCTGATTATTATATGGTATATTTTGGGTTTTATTCAAGATAATAAATTACGCTAAAAACCATTAAATTAATTAAAAAATACCTAAATAATACAAAATCTGACGCATTTATAAAAATAAAACACTTAAACCTATGAAATATAACGATAATATAAAACTAATTAAATATAGTGAATAAAACTATCTAACTTAAATTATTCGAAAAGTCCGCCACGAGTTGTACCTGGAGCGAAGGTACCCATCACACTAGCAGCGTTACCACGTTGAATGGCGATGGATAACCTTTGCACCAGGTACACCCCCGCGCGGGCGTCAGATCCCCTCTCCCATATACGACGTCCAACTTCTCGGATGAACGAAATTGCTTCAGATCCCCAGCATCCAGTTGTTTCAAATGAAAGAGGCACAAAAAAGTAACTATTGCACAATGTCATATATTTTTGTCGCTTTTTGAACGCGGCAAGCTCGGCAGCGGCACCAGCGGTTCGCACTGTTCTGCTTAGATGTGACGCAGCAAAAGTGCTCACACACGTGGCGTCCCAAAGCAGACATTGTCCCCTCTGCCACGGTACTAAAGTTAGTCCGTCAGGGCGTTTACCATCGGTGCGACAGAGACCTGGAGGCTCTAGGACACACGGGATATTGGCGGAGATTAGGGCCCTCCGGACGATATCATTTAGAGCGTGATGCCAACTAAATCTTCCTGAACAGCGACAGCAACTCAGTGCGTGATGGCCATTCGCTTCCACCATGGACCCGCAGATGCATTGGTGGGGTATACAAACATCGCAGCCCAGGCGGAAAGCTACGGCCACACGCATTGAGTCACTGTCGAGTAGTGTTCCTAGGTGAGGTGCGGGCAAAGCCTGCAACCACGCTCCGGCTTCTGGTCTTGATACCGCCTTGAGTCTAGCTAAATCTACACCCGCGGCAGCGGCAATGAGACGATCCAGTTCTCTCTTGGCACCAATGTCATCCCAGGCTCCTTGAACCTGCGGATCCTCAGGTATGGCGGCAACCGGGTATCGTTGTGTCCATTTGGTCATTGCATCAGCCAAAAAGGGAATGGCTACAGTGCCATCGTGAGAATTTAAAATTTTAGAGACCAGGCTACCGACGCCATGTCCCGATGCGAGAAATGCAGGCAGTCCCACGTCCCCTGCTCGCCGTAAACCTAAGCCTCCATGTCGTATGGGCAAAGAAGCTTGACTCCAGTGATCATCAGAAAGTGATACATTCAGAATAATTTCTGCGGTGTCTTTTAAAGCATTGTCAAAAGAAGATACTTCAGCCGGAAATAACCATGTTGGGGTAGTTCTTAAGAGATACATTATTTTTGGGACCGCAAAGCACATTCTTAGTAGGACCAGGGCGACATGGGCGCCGATATTATTAAGACGCTCTTGGACTAACAAAATGAGCCGCCTCCTTGTCTCCATAGCCTCTGGAATAGCCTCTGTGAATATCGGAGAGCCCAAAAGGTAAAACGTGCTGCGTGACAATTCTCTGAGGCCAGGGAGGATGGATGTGAAAGACGCTAACAGTGATGAGGAAGCGGGTCCACAGCAGAACAATTCACATTTCGATGCATTTTGGGTTTTGAGAATACTGGAATCTTAAAAATCAAGTCACTACATTTTCTCAAATAACAACATTTTTTATTATAATACCTACAATATTTTACTAGATTCTCAAAAATTAAATTCATGTTATTTTTTCAATTCATTAATAAATCCAGCTCGAATCGAATACTATTTAGTTATTATTTTGTGAGTTAATCATTTATTCAAGAAAAAATATTGGTAACACCGACTCCATTGCTCCCTGTTCAATAAATGCCACCAAAATCCTAACCCTATTTATCACGAAAACATAGTCTGTCACATTATGATACGAGTAGGTACCTAGTTATTGATATGAAGCAACTCCAATCACTGGCCTGCTTCGAAATTACTTCAAAATATTACTTACCATCTAAATACCTATTTATTTTTGATTTGTTATTCTATTTGATAATATAAATTATTTTTTTCTTGTTTCTTAAAGGTTTGTTTTTTGTTTATTAATAAGTTGTCAAAGTGCTTGAATAAAACATTGATTTCAAATTCTATCACTAGGTTTTCCACTAACTAATCAAATAATTTTATTCTAGTAGACAATTTAATTAGTGTTTTTTCCTCCGTCGCACGTTGGGGGAATTGTTTTATTTATATTTGGTATCGTTATCTTATAACATCTTAATTTAAAGCTTATCGAACTATACTATAAGGTGTGTTACTAATATATATTACAAAAGCCAGTCATGTTGTAAACACACAATTGGAAATCATAGACAGATTGCAGCAGCAATTGTAACAAATGCTTAAAACCGAAGGTCAATGTTGCTCAATATGTTAAAGAATTGGTTCAGGTAGCCAAATGAATTGGTGTACGCACTTAATATATAAGTTTAGACATAAAATTTAATATGTATATTTGTCAACATTCAAGATAATAACCGATGTGTCTAATTCATCCATCCTGGTAGACAATTATCATCCACTTATTATGATTGCAGTTTATTAAATTAACGCAGATCATAATGCAATAAAAATAATTACTTTAACAGAAATAGTTACCTTTCAACTGTGTCCAATTAAACATATGTAATTTAAAGTGCCTGTACCACCGACTACTACCTAATAAACAAAGGCACACGTGCATAAACAAAAATATACTTAGGTACAATTTCAATTTATAGTTGCTAGTATTGATTTGAAAACTTATAATAATTCCAGAATTTACTCATTCAAGATTTGGTTAAAAATGTACGTATTGATTATCATCGTACTGTTTTCAAGCAAAGATCAAGTGCTAGTTAACATATGTACCTACATACATATGCCCACGAAATAAAACGACAGGATATTAATAAAGCAAATAAAACAGTAAAACTGACGAGGGTAAAGGATAAACACGTCTGCTTTAACCGGTCATATGTATTATTAATGTGAAGCATCACGAATTTTAAAATTCGGCTAAAACGTTTAATGTCATTTGCATTCTAGATTTTTTTAATAATCTACTAGAATTCAGGGGTAGGTCGTCTAGAAGAAAATCCATTAAAGCTATTTGGAATCAAACCATGTTAAAAAGATTACAAAATATCAATATTTTCGATACATTGCAATATTAATAGGTATAAAGTAAGGAAAATTATTTTAGTGCATATCGTCGATGAAAGTAAAAGTTAAGTACCGAATAAGTTGTGAATATCATTGTTTGAATATACAACCACTGCTACGTCACTAAAATAAAATATATAAATAATATAAATATTTCCGAAAATCACAAACCGACCTTGTGCGCCAGGTAGCTCAATTAAGGCTTTGTGTAAAGGAATATATATAATATCATCATCATCATCATATCAGCCCAAAGACGTCCACTGCTGAAAGATTGCCGCAATGGCTGAATGAGTTCCTTTGGGACCCTTATTATTTTTGAATTACTACCATGGAGTACCATGAAATACTATAGGATTACAGCAAAATGAAAAAAAAACATCTCTACTTTACTACTAGGGGCAAACACGATTTTTTTTTCTAAATTTTATTCTACCAATTTATCGACGTGGTTATATGTTATGCCTGTATTCCAAAATTCTAGTACTAACGGCCACTGAGCTAAGCTGCGGAGAGACAGACAGACGGACAGACGGATATGGCTCGCACGGCGAGACTATAAGGGTTCCTAGTTTACTACGGAATTTTTTTTTTTTCAAACAATCAATCTGGTCATGTAATGTTAACTTACGTTTAATTATATCCTGACGTTTCGGGCATGACGTTACACCCGTGGTCGCAGGCAGAGTCTGCCTGCGACCACGGGTGTAACGTCATGCCCGAAACGTCAGGATATAATTAAACGTAAGTTTACGCGATTAAGACCCGTTTGTCTTTAAAATATGAGTGATAATCGTGAAAGTTTAAATCAATATATGTAATGTTAACATTTAAAATGCTGCTCAATCGCGTAATTTGCCATTTCATCGCGTTATAAATAAATAAATATAAATTTTAACAAATGACAAATGATGACAAATGATTATTATGATAAAAAAACGTTAGTATGAAAAATAATATGACAAGTAAAATTATGTGAGCCAATATGGACCCAACATGACCACCTCAAAAATCCTTTATTTAAGACTTTAAATTTTCGGTTGTAATACATACTAATGAATAAATATTTTATTGTTAATTGCTAATAGTGCTTACTTAAATGTTTATTCGATAACAGAGAAAGACTAATCTCACAAATATTTTCCAGAAAGAATTATCTGTTTGCCACATCTGTCCTAACGATGATAAGCAATAAATCGGCAAGAACTATTAATTCTACAGCATCCACTTAACGATGTCTACTCTATAATAAACAGGTTTCTTTACGTCAAACATTTTTTATGTAAATTCGCGAAAGACTAGGTTAATAAATTTAAAGATGGACCGTCGTACATTTAGAAGGCCAGCAGTGATCGACCCACGCCACATAAATAGGAAACGGAAACGTCAAATTCAAACGATACGCCTAATAATAAATGTTTTAAAATCATGCAGATTTTGAAGGTTAGGTTAGTTATTTATTTTCGTTTGGAAATCAATATACCTTAACTCTTAACAAACACATTATTGTTGTAATTGTAACAAGATCTTATAATGTAATAGCGCGTTGAACTCTAATTAAAGCAATTAAGCTACAATTAATCGGAACTATAAATCACGTAAGTTGATCAACTTACATAGTAAACAAGTATACATTATCGTTAGGATTCAATAAACATGTTTTTGTTTTGCGACAAGTCACGGTCAAGATACACAGGTTTTGTAACTATGATTTGATATCTCCATTATGCGTGCTTCTACAATACAAGTACTACTTACATACTTATGTGCTAAATTAAGGTAGACTACCTTGTAACAACGCTAGCTATGTATATTATTAGATATATTTTTAGTAATAAGACGTCAGTGATATTTCCGGGTCTAGATAATTTGGGTACCTCGCATCTGTTTATGGTGGCCTTAAGTTTAGCTACTCAGAAAATCAAACAAATTCGGTTATTAGCATGTGACTTGAGCGGACGAGGGTCAAACATGATAATATTTGTCCTTGTGAAAACAAATATGCTTAAGCACAAATCTGAAATAAATCGCACAATCTTAAGACACGGAACCTTTCCGGTAAGAATTTAAAGTAATATAGGTATCTACTACTTGCCGCATTATGTTACTTTCTGATTATTATACATTACTCGCTGCTAAATATTTGAATTTTCATCAAGGGAGAAGAGAATGAATCATACAAGATACAAATACATAAATAAATCGACTTAGTCCCACGGTAAGCTCAATTAAGGCTTGTGATGTGGGTACCAAGCGACTATATATATATAATAGATATATACATATAGGTACTTGAATACATAGACAGCCACGACCAAGGAACAAATATTTGTGATAAATAAATACACTAATAATGCCCTCGCCGGGATTCGAACCCGGAACCTCCAGCTTCGTAGGCAGAGTTACTACCAACTAGGCTACGGAGGCTGACATAGTTCATTGATTCTGGAATACGATACCTGAAACCATACAGTAACAAAGTAAAAAATTCTAACGTCGTATTCTCTGACAGGTAATTCTCGTTGTATACAGGAGACTGTTAGACGGCAATGAAGGCGAGTGCGTCGAGGCAACGATATTCACTAGTCGAACCTCAAACATCACCAGTATAAGTTGGTCTGTGATCACACACAGATATCTAGTATCTAAGGCTTCAAAGGGCGTCGTATGACCGTCAGCTGACTGTTCAGACAAAAGGTTTTGTGAATGAAGAGGCACGTCCAAGCCGGCCTCGGCTGCGCCCGCGCCTGCTAATGTTTACATTTGATCCGGCGGACGCTGCGAGCGCCTCGCTCGTGCCCAGCGGCGATAGTTGCAAAATTATTGCGCCCGAATTGAGTTCAGGGTCGAGCATGATGCCTCCGGGTCTTGCGTAAAATTATCGTGCACTCATGATCTATGTCCGATAGTTGTAAGTTGAAAGCAAGTCCCATTCATGCGTTCGGACTATTGTTCTGCTTAGTTTTGTCTTATTTTTAAGTCCCACTCAAAGATGGATCTCCTTGTATATGTAATAAAAAAGGATTATTTAGTTCAAGACAAGTTGAGGAGCATTAGATGAGAGGAGAAAATATACATATATATTTCTTGCGACATACATTAGGTGCCTTATCAAAGGCCGGTAAAACCCATGTACCTAAGTAATAACCTAATTGATATACCTCGTAAAAGCAGAACAGATCATAATGTTCATGTTCTTAATTATTTGAAAAATACATGAGTATGTGTAAAATTACAGAGCAGAATTTGGAATGTCGCACTTATTCGATTAAAAGTATCAAAATAGTTATTGACATTCAAAACCTATTAAGTAAAAACTGCGATTCATAATGATTAAATATAAATAGTTCCATTGCTCTTTGGGTCACCTTGATCTTTCTTATGAGGCCCATTGCAAAGTGCAGGAAAACCAAGATGGTCGGCATAACCAAGAGAATTATCAAATTTAACTCATTCCTAGCAAAATCAATGACCGGTGGGACAGTAGGGTTCTTGAAGCGATCACGTACCGAAAAACGCAGCAGAGTAGATGTAGCGACTATCTAGTTGCAATCACGACAAACTCTTGGTTGATGAAGACTTCCGTTAGTCAAATAATAGTTCCCACTAAACTTACCTTACTTAATTCCTCAAATCAAAAGTGTGTGCGTGAATAATTCTAATTTCAAGGCAATAGTCTGACAATTACTTATATACAAATACCTAGTAGGTAGTAGGAAAACCTACTTACTTACGCGGCAATCTTAAGGACTCAATAACTTAGTTGCTCGTAGCCGACCACCTACCCACCTAGATCGTAAAACATCGCTTTGTCGATAGCATCCAACGCATTTTCATTACAAGTCTTTTGCAATCGAAACGCTGTTCCATTGTGTTATCATCTTCAGATCTAATATTATGCGATTATTCTATTTTTGTTTTACAATGAGCTGATTGCCCCATCACACCGATTGCCCCTGGGGATCTGCAACTAAGTCAATGAGAGAGAAGTATCTTTAGAATAGATTATAGACGTCAGTTTAGACGATGACGTCAATTTTCTTTAGAAGGTACGAGATTCTGTAGATAGATATGGGCACGCTAACTGAGTATGACTCACTATAATAGTGAGTTCGTTACACCGGCTCGAAAATATGATTTTATCAAATGTTCAACATGATACAAATACAATGTTGACTTTCTAGGGTTATCACTAGGTACCCATTAGGCATCTCATCTTGTAGTTAGGCCCAAAATTACTCAAAATAATCTTTTGCGGTCCCTTCTAGCGCAAATAAATATGCAGTAAATGAATGAAGACGGTCGCGTCCGGAGTATCATAATCATAAATAACACTTCCGAGGTCTACTGCAACTAGTATTTGTTAGACGGTTGAACCCACTCTATATTTGCTAAATAATGTGAGTCATATTGCAGCCGAGCATATCGGCACAATTAGTGGGAAGAATTCAAGGTCCACCTGTTTATTTCGGCCATGCATGGCAAAATCTTTACGTAATGTTTTGACCGAGTATCCACCTAACTGAATAACATTTAAAACGAGCCGTTGCCAAGCTTGCAGCCAGTAAACTTATTAATTTCAGTTTCATCATCGCGGTATCTTTGGGACAATTCCATTGCATGTTTTTAAACTTTTATACATCGCTCTATAACAAAGTTCAGTAATATTCATTCCGGCATCCGCTATGTTTATTTATTTATAATATCTCGCTTGGGAAATGGTTAATGTATAAATTTGTAACAAATATGGAACAAGAACACTATATTGCTTCATATCTAACTCCAGCAAGTTATTAGGTTTAAGTATGAATAATGTTCAGTCAGATTACCTAGTCATCGTTGCGAAATAGGTTTAATGAGCTCATAGACTCGAGTAGCGACAACGATGCTTTCACGGTCGCGCGTAGCGTACGAGCGGATTTTCAATGAAAGTTATTACAATTACAAAACGGAATTTTCGAGGTGTAATTGCGTGCAAGCATGCGAGCGCCAGTGTCAATGCCGCGGCGGAGACGCGTCGGCGCGGGTCCCCGGCCTGTCAGAGCCGTAACAACGGTGCCAGTGTCATCCATCAGTTTACTACTTTTTTTTACAAATATACAGGCTAATCTTATAAAAAAAATATATTTAATTTATAAAACAAACATTTAAAAATAATCTACTTATAAAACAATATTGACTAACCGTTTTTCCATGTGTACACAAATTAATTATGTAGGTATGTCGTAGGAACAAGTACGTATCTCAGAGAAACGAAATCTTATCAGTTCAGTCTTAACGCGTTGATGTTTTCTATTGAATTGACAAGTCTGCGGCGCTCGTCGATGTCTTTATTTATAGGTGAAATAGAAATATCACTTTCTCTGTAGTTTTTCGAACCAACTCGTGTGTGTGATTAATATTACTTAATGTTATACAGTCATATAATTATATTACAGTACCTAACAGTGAAAAGGATGCGATTACTATATTTGGATTTCTCGTTGTGCTAAAAATGTTCCAAGAAGCAGGAAACCAAACATTTCTTCAAAACATGATATTCAATGAATCTCAAACAAGAGTATACCTACCTAAATCACGGACGTCGTGTTTATAAGTTATCCGATGACCTCATAAATAGCAAACAATGTTACGGCTCACGTTATGGAAGAGCAATGTTCAAGTATCGGCATATTATCACACCCATGCTAACAAGAACCGCACATATAGATAAGAGTAGACTATAGCATAGCCAATATTTTACGATCAGTTACTTAAGGATATGGAGATGGATTTTTCTTATACATTCCGGAAACACGTGTGGTATAAAGGTACCAGTATCACCATAATAAAACTATAAAACAATGCTTATTTAGTCCTTTATGTAAAAGGCGAGGTATGTTTGCTCTTAATCTTTTATTTATGCTCTGTGGACTCAGACCGGTGACAAACCGGGCAGGCAGCACGAAGACAGAATGTCAATAATAGTCGGGCCTCCCCACCGGCACTTTGCAGTTACAATAAATGGTCTTTTTTGCATTAATATGCTACAAGACTTTCATCACTCAAGCCTTAAGCATGCAAAATTGAAAGAGTCTAAACGAATACGTACGTGAATCACGGTACTCAGTTGAGTCACCACAACTGATCTGATTAGGTATTATAGTGTGCTGGTTTTAGGGACTTTTACTGCACATTACAATTACAGACGTAGTACTTATAAGTGCGAGCGAATTGATAAAGAATTTAATCATTTTCATGGTACGAGTGAATTATGTTTTACGTTTGTTCAATACATTTGTAAATCTCGTATTATTCCATATGTGCGCTATACTCATATCATATTTAATTATACTTCTGGGGCTCGTGTCTCGATGTCCGTGTAAACGTGTTTACACAAAAAGGTCGGCTTGTTTTTACATGGTTTGTGTGGTAAAAAAGGTTTAATTAATTCAGTATCGTCACAATCCCATAACATAAAATAATTTACTATATTTATAACTTGACCGGAATTGTATATTTAGTATTTCTAACTACCTGCTAAGGCACAGGCACAACTAATACAGGCAGGATTGTACAGGACAGAGTATTTCAGAGAGTAAAAGGTAAATGACTGTCATCAAAAAGCCAAGTAGTCCATCCAAGTAGGAGGGAAAAGCCACTTTTAGACTTTTTACAAACCTACATATGTTTTGTGTCAGAAGAACACTCTACAAGCGATCTACCGCGACTATTATCTGGGTCCTATTTCTCAAAAAGAACTTTTAATTCAAGCGGAAGTCCTTATTTAATAAATAATGACAAAAGGTGACTTCCACTTGTATTACACCCCACAAGATTTTGATAAACGTTTAAAATATTTCCACTTCTATTACAAGTTACAAGGCTTTGAGAAACGAACCAGGGTGGTAAGCAGACTGTAGTCTACACATTCTTGCTAAATTATTTAACATGCCTTTATTGCCATAACAATACCTAGAGGTTTGTTCACATATTTTTGAGCGCTCCGGACGCGACGTTATATCTGATGGCGACTGTACAAACCACTAAACACATTTAATTTTGATTATTCGCTATGCGGGCGTGGTCAGTAGCCTGACGGTTCTGTGCATTTTCCTTATAGCCTCTTTGTCAGGTGCCGTCTACATTTTCTTTGCTCTTGAAGGCTGTTAAAACAACATTAAACGTTGCGACGACAGTACAAGTTTTGAATATAAATATGTAATTCCAAGTACACTGTATTCCCACGAGAGGACAGTGGTGCGAACTGAGACAAGTCTGTCTGTTTGTGTCGTAGTCGAGGCTTGCTTGTTGATTGTTGGGAACATGCGGACGGTGGAAATATCATGATTGACGTGATTCGTAATTATAATGCACGGCTTGAATAGCAACTTGAGCGATAAATGTTTTCTTTCAAAGATTAATTCAAGCTCACTTGAAACATATCACAAAGGAAATTGTGCAAAAGCGCCTTTTAAACGTACGCGTACCTACGTACCTACTTCATTATAATTGAAAAGTAACTTAAGCGATAGATGTTTTCCAAAGCTACATATCAATGTGCAGTTAAGTTATAAAATACTCATATCTCAAAGGTAAATGTGCAAAAGTATCAAAATTGTTAATTTCAAACAGCGTTTATGACTCAGACATTGACAATTGTAATGTCTTGTGTGGCTTTATGCACCTGTTGCTGTTTTGCCGTGAAAGTTGCAATTAAAAATACCTAAAGTCGATATGTAATGTCATCACGTTTCACTAATTGTAATAATTACTAACACTCGTATAAGCTATTGTGTTACTAGACCATAATAATAATGGACTTCAAGTTCGAAATAAATCATTCATTTGAAAAGGAATAAATATAAGTTGGAAAATACTCTATATTGCATTATGAAGGGTATCTACACGGAAATAACCTAAGAAATATTTTAGGTATCGCAGTTCGAAAGTTGATAGCCATGTCTTTAACATTGCATGGGTATTTATAAAAGTAAAATGATATTATTTTAATGAATTATAGGTAGGTACTTAAAGCAGGTGTGGTATGCTTTTTGCTGGCTCTACAATTTCAGATTCAAAATTAATTTCCTGATAAAAGTGACTTAACATGTTTCCGTCTAGCATTGAAATATCCTAAAAATGTGCAACAGTCTTACTTTGCTAAATATACAACTCGCCTATGCTGCACATTACGGGTGTGCAGCAAGGTTTTTTCATTACCATAATATATCTCTACGCGCAACACGTTGACCTCGCTAAATCTATGTATTAGGTAACATTTTTGCAACGGTGTTTATTTATAGAGTATTTAATTATAGATAGATATACTACACAATCCAGTTTTATTGACCTTTTATGCTTTTGAACTTGAACTGACAGTAGTGAGTAAACCTTGGATGTACAATTTTGTCACGTATGCATGACACCCCACGTCAAGTGTACGTAGATTGATTCTCAAATAAATAAAAGATATTTCGAGATATACATTTATAAATCGCAAACTATATTCAGTGTTTTATTGACAATAACTTTAGACAAGCTATATTGATGCTATTGTCCGTAATTTTGTTTAAATACAAGAAAGTTAAACTATCAAGGATTTATTTCGCGCACATTTTGATCGGTGAATGTGGATAGCCTTACTGGCCTCGTTAAAGCGTACACGATTGCTTCTAGATATATTTTTATTTAATAGAAACACACTATTTTTAAACTGTAATAAATAAGTATTCAACTTTCTCTTTCCATATCGCCCATTGATTGTTCACTTATATCTCATAGAAAGAGATTATTTAAATATAATTTGAAATATGTGTTAATTTATTTATAACATAACGCATACATTTTCATTATCTCCCACTAGTCTCTTTTTAGGTCAAATTACAAAGAGGTGAAATGCATGTCAATTAACTATAAATTATATTGAACTTTATTTAGTTGAAACGTAAATTAAATGTGTCGAAAAGCAGGTGTCGTGCGCTGCGCGGGAGCGAGGCAGCGGCCGCGGAGCGGGCGCCGTGTCAGCGGTTACATAACTCTACGTGCAGCCAATGACCCACTTGATTCAATAGAACTAATCACAAAAACAAAGCCTATTTACCTATGACACTACATTTGCATACTACCTATTCAGTCATTGACTTCAGCAAATGTATCAATCCCATACCACTATACGCATCAACATTATGATTAATTTGACAAGTTACGCCTATAGAAAATTTATGGGTACTGTGGGTGCGTACCATTAGGATAGCGGTTCTTAATGGTGTCTATTAAACTTAAAAAACGGTTAATAATACTGTTATACGTTTGTAATTTCATGGCTATTTTCATTAACATCATTCAACCCATCATTTCAACTTTTACTTTTAAATTACCATAGTTTTACTCATAGTTAAATTGAATGCTATAATTAAATATCTATTTTACGATTTGTATCTATAACCGACGATGCGGTGAATTTGCATAAATAAGTGTATAATTATCGCTTAAAGCTGATTACAAGTATAATAAGATAGATGATCGGGCTAAATGACACACAAACTAATACACTATTGCCTGATAAGAATAGGCTAATCGGTTGTTTAACGTTATCTGATTTTAGTCACATGTGAAGAAAAGATAAACCGTGTAGTGTCGTTAGCCGTGTGATAATTTCATGCTGACGCCAAGAACGTGCCAATCCGCCGTTTGCAACACAACTATCACGAGAATCCCGAAACACGTATCACCACGATGATAACGAAACCTCATGGAGATTTCTATAGATTTCAATGCGACTGCGATGCGTAGGTATCAGTAGTACCTATAACGGAGGTTCGGACGTCTCTCTCGGTTTTGGTTTTTATAATCGTTCCATCTCGTTTCGTCGTCTATCATACGTTTTAAAAAAAAACTGATAATGAAAATTACATAGGTATTTTTATCAACCGTGACTTTGGATGAAAGTGCAGTGCCGATGTCGTGATTGTGAAACTGTGATCATTTGGGAGCCAGTTTTAAAAAGGCTAAATTACATTGGCAGACCTTGGCAAGGACTGCAGTAAGTGCTATATAGACCTACATTTTGAACCCCTTGGTTAATAAGTCTCTTTCTTTATTTCGAAACATATTTGTCTTAATTTAAGATTGAAATCTGCTACGCTTTCTTATATGTATTTATTTTTGTATCTTCGTAGGCACCTACCTAGGTGCGATTTCGTTAATTATAGGTAAATATTAAAAATGGATTCCGACCTTTTTATTAATTTCTACTTTCAATACGAATAATATACATGTTACGGAGCAATTAAAATTACTTTTTGTCGAGCATATCCGCGTAAAAACCTGACTCACGAGAAGGTATCTCATTAAGGGATTGTATATACAAAAAGGTCAACTTGGTCCCGCAAGAGACGTGTTTAACATTTGAGTTTACGTTATAACGCATAATCAAAAAATAAACTCAATGCCTGGTCTGCATCTAATCGAAAATTATCTTGTTCTAATTTTTCCAAATACCTATTCAAAGATAGCGTTACAATACTTTCATGGAACCGCAGGCCTTCAGCGAACTTCGAAAATTGTAAATTTCGAGCATGTCATACCTACGTAGGAAGCATATTTCATACAAAAACTCACTATCAAAATCGCATGGCATGGGACACTTCCCTTTGGTGTTTGTGCCAGGTTAAGTACCGTTGGTGGAAGGTACTAGAATTACAAGAAAATCGTACCTATTAAAACACCTATTTTCGGTTTAATTACTTGTAGACTTAGGTACCTACCTATCTACATTTGACCTAGAAACATGAAATTTGATGAGAAGATAATTATGTAATAAAGTAAGGTAAGAAAATCTCTAATACATATCGGGCACCTACTTACTTCTCGTGGAGTTAGAAGAATTAGGTACCTATATACGAATATCTTATGCCCTAAAACTGTGCCAAGCGAAGAAAAATTCTTATGGCACAAATATATAGACAAAATACAAAAACCATAAAAGTGGTCAGGCCTGCCTTGGTCTCCAGAAAAAAACATTAGGTGCAGAATCCTCGATGTACATGCTTATTACAATTGGACGGTTTTTATTTGAATTGTCACTATAAGTTAAAACAGTGATCCCGAGTTTAATCGTTTGTCGTTGTTGCCGTCAAGTTCTGACAATAACTTGCATACAATTTTAAAGACTTTAAAGTGACACATAGCACGATAAACGGTAAAGGCATCAAAATAAGCCACCAATTTACCAATAAAAAAAGTATGTAACGTAATTTGTGATCCATTTTAAGTTTGGCAGTCTACCACATGAACTGAATAGGAAATTCGCGAAAAATGGGTCACAATTAGAAGGACACGACTATTTATCTACATACTACTTAAAACCAATGGCGTTATCATTCATGCAGTATACTTAGGATTATAAATGTTCTTAAAAGTCTACCATAGAATGTATTAATTTCTTCTTATTATCAGTACTGATGTGATAAGAGTGACAATGATTTGTGGACTCCGAACCGATAAGGTATCGCCAGGAGACAGACACTCCCGAACTAGGTCATATCTAATCAGAGAGCAAATTATAAGCACTTCACTTGACAGCGCACCAAAGGTAAGTCGGAAAAAGAAAATGATTTACGTTCCATTTCTTACCTTGGCATTTAATTGTTACTGTAACTAAGTAGGTACGAAATACTACAAATCAATTTCCCTGAATTGCACCTGCGTTGGTTTCTCAATGGTCGGAATTCATTGAAAGTACGTACATGATATTTTGATTGATTAGGTATAGGGTTAGTTGTGGAACATTGATACAAACGGACACAATGAAATTTTGCGATATCTCGGAAACCTGACCTTAACGGCTAGCCCCGTCTATCAAACAAGGACGAGCTTAGGGACCCTCCACAACTCCCCAGGGTGCGAGCGACGATCGCAGAAGGAGCACGTCGCTACATGCTTCTGAAGCGAATTGAACCAGGAAAAGTAACAATTTTTATTTATATTTTGTAATTTTTTGCAAGATTACAGAGAATGTTTTGGTAGTATTTATATTTTTGTCGTATTGTATATATATTCAAGTTTATCTTAAGCTAAATACTTTTAAAATTAGTTCATGTTTTGACCTTGTTTTTTTATTTAGTTTAAAATAATACCCTGGTATCTCACAATTAGGGCTGCCAACCAAATATCACAGATATGCGGGACTTTCGCGAATAAATTGCGGGACTTGGCTATAAAATGCGGGACGGGAATGACAATAACATTTTTAAAAAAATG
>JALPQI010015223.1:0-30081 GCA_025490895.1 Thaumatotibia leucotreta
CTTACATTTACATCACAAGATTCACAAGTCAAGTTAAAAAGCGTATATCCATGATTGTTGAATTATTCATAGTTTTTAAAATCAAACATGAACCCTAGAGATTAAAGCTACCGCATTCCTTCAAAAGAACAATAAGGCCCTGTCTATGAGAACGTATATAATTGCATAGCACTTTTGTACGTAATTATACAGTGGCTCCATTTCAGAGTGCATTCACGTTGCTACAAGCGCTCACGCTCACTACGCCTACGGTTCAAAACAAACAAAGACTATTCTTTGTTTATACATATGTACCTATTTTTTGTTATGTCTATACATATGTACCTATTTTTTGAACTCAAAAGTAAAAGGTACTTTTTCTTCACACTTGCTGTTTAAGCGCGCCATTGCTTGCATGCATAGCGGAGTAATAGAAATGTTAGTACGTCATTAAATAATATTTTTGTCTTTAAACTATTTTTTTTGTCGGCAAGTCAAACGTAGTCTAACGTACAGGATAGGTCCTCAGTTCCTGAATTTGTAATTTATAACCACCATGTATGTTTGTGAGAATGAATAAAGTGTTTATCTATCTATCTATCTAATTTCAAATCTAGTGCATTTAAATTGATTTGCTAAAATCTAAATAATAAATTAACTTGGTCACAAAAATATTATTCTTCTACCTAGCGTTATCCCGGCCTTTTCCAGGGGTCGCTTTCCACATTTCCTCCACTTTGCCCATCCAGTAGGCTTATGATGGTAGCGTGTTTAATCGTTTGTCGTTGTTGCCGTCAGGTTCTAACAAGTATGTAAGTGCGAAAGTGACGCGTAGCACGATAAATAGATAAAACGGGACCATCATAAGCCACCTGGGCATCTTCTACTGTAAGCCCGTTTACACTCATGTCAGCCTTCACAACATCTAGCCATCGCTTCTTTGGTCTGCCGCGGGGTCGGGGGCCGTCAACTTAGTCTTAGAAAAAATATTAGTTAAAAATGTTGCCTGCTTCTATTTGCCTTCTATTATGTTTTTGGACTATAATATAGTTTGTAAGTTTCTTATAACCTTTTTTATGTTAATTTGGATTACTGTCTGCCTTATGTACCTTATGAAATAAAGTAGGTAATTATAAATCGTTTATTTTAGGTATATAATACAGCCTCCGTAGCCTACTTGGTGGTGACCCTGCCTACGAAACTGGAGGTTCCGGGTTAGAATCCCGACGAGGGCATCATTTGTGTATTTATTTATTTATCACAAATATTTGTTCCTTGGTCATGGCTGTCTATGTATTTAAGTATTTATATGTATCTATCTATTATATATATCGTCGTCTGTCCCAAGATATTTATTTATTTAATTATTTATATGTATCTCTGTCACTCCAATTATTAAGGTTAATTAGAGTGAAAGAGATATGCTCGAAATTTACGATTTTCTTTGGTTAGAGCCTCAAGCTCGTGAGGCGATTGCAACGAGGTGCCTTTCTTTCAACAATTAAATTGGTATTTCACAATGTTAATGATTCAGTTCAAAAATGGATCTTATTGTATATAAATAAGGCCTAAGTGATTGAAATGGTATGTTTGATAAGTAGACAAGGTTGAGAAAATAATTAGAACTGGGCCTCTTCTTAATTGGGAATGATTTAATGAATTGAAGCATCATAGCTCTGATTATTTGTATACAAACATGGTATAAGATGTATTAGTTTTCTAGCTACATTTTATAAAGTTTGATAATATATGTTTACGCATATGAATCTCATAATCAAGAGTTCTTTCAGGGTGATAAAGAGCCCAACTTGATTCCTAGGCCCTATTTTCCTATTGGCCCTAAATTTCGCTTAAATAACGAACATACGAAATAATTTGAAGCTTACATGGAATTACCATAATAAAAATTAGTTGAAAATCCTGCATACACAAATAACACAGTCGCCCTCAAACATACCGGACCAGGGTGCTCACAAATATCTGAGCAGCGGCCCTACCACGAACTTCGAAATCCGCAAATTTCGAGGATTTGTCTCTCTCACTCTAATGACGCCTTCGTTGGAGTGACAAAGAAAAATCCTCGAAATTTACGATTTTCGATTATCCCGGTAGTAGGCCAGGGTGTTTAGCCAAGATGCCAATTGCTAACGCTCAGTAGCGTATTTTAGTTTTCCCTTTCTGTCACACTTTCATATTAGTGCGACGAAGACAGTTAGCTGCCTATCGTTTGCCATTGACGATTAAGCGTTAGCGATTGGCAACTTGCCTAAGCACCCAGGGCTCTATTATCTTGGCGTTAGAGTGCAAGTTCAGATATTTTTGAGCATCGTAGCCGCTCCATATATCTGATGGCGATACCTACTTTTATCAATTATGTGGTTAGTGCGGTCACGTTATGATTAACGAAGAACAGTGGCGGTTGTTTTATAAAACGCTAGATTCATCAAACATAATATTACGTAGTCGTCTTGGTGCATTTAGGTTTTAAGTTTATAATAGAACTGCATTTTATATTGGAGTGCTAATACATATTTCTATGTATAATAAAGTTGTAAGAATAATAAAGTTGTAAGACTACAAGTACTATTGTATAAAACGAACTATAATTATTCTTTTAGGTAACGAATAGATATCGATATGGCGTATGATATCTGTCAAGAAACTATGAAAAAAAAAGTTTAGAAAAAGTATAAAAACCTATTAATATCTTTGAAACGGAAAGATACATTTGTTGTAACAGTTTTCCTTATTAAAAATACCTTGTACATCATTATTTCCGGTGTAATAATTCCAATTATTATAGTTATAAACGTTTATGTGGTAATTGACTATAAAATCGTTGTACAGTCAAAGGCAAAATAGGTGTATATAAAAATGCTCAAAAATATGTCCCAGTTCACCGTCGTAACATATATACAAGAGGATTCTTTCCATAAATACTTTTGTACTTGACTGTACTTGTAAATTAAATAATGTACAGCAAATAAACTAACTATATACAGAAAATTAAGAAATTGTGAAACACCATCACATGTATTTTTTTGTAATTATGACGAAATGAAATTGATTGACTTGACAAAGGAAAGTAATACGTTGTCAGTTTTGATGTTTTAAAATAATATTAAATATGATTTACCAAAGAATAAAATATCAAGTTTAGCAACATCCGAGGCGGGTAATTTATAATATATAGGTGTGTGCCTACTTAACACACAAATCAGATTATTTAATAAAATAACTCGATTTTTCTACAAAACAATAATTTTAAATGATTTGTACCACATTCAGGACACAACATACCACCTTAAACTCAAATTGGCGATCTACCAATAATCGAAACAATCGCATATCACACTAAAGAATGCACTGTCCTTAACAAACACAATAGCACTGCACTTATAGATCACAATGATCTATAGATCATGGATCGCGGCTGCCTGCGCGCGCGGTTAGCCAGGGACTGCTTGTAAACAGAGGGAATGAGACGGTGCGATATTTATGAGAAGATTGTTTCCGGTTGATTGTCAAGTTAAATTGTCTCGATTTGCTGTATTGAAATTATATTTATTTCAGGCAGTTATCACTTATATTTATAAGTTTTATAACGGTTGTAACCCACAAGCATTAACGTTAATTTGAACAGAGAGGATTTTTTTTACATGAAGTTTTTTATTAATACTAAGGCGACGGTGGTAGACAAGCATATGACCAGTCTGATCGTAAGCAGTTACCGTAGCCTATGGACGGCTGCATCACCAGAGATTCACAAATTCACTGACGATGAAAACTCTCAATACATTTTGTCAAACCTATTTTGAGAGTTTTATGACGTTTCTTACAAACTTTTTGTACAGTCAGATAACTGATTGTAGGGAAAATTAGGATCAATTTATTTCCTCTTTTTAATTTAAATTCGTATACGAAGCCGTGCATAATGTATGGCCTTTATTTAAGTCAATAAGAAACTAGGTATCTACATACTATGATGAATTCATGACTGTATTATCCCACACCCTAAAATACACTTCCAAGATCTAGGGTAAGCCTACTTACACGGGGTACACTGGTTATTTCCATATATTTTTGACACTACTATTCCTTTAACCTCGTGTTAGTGGCCTAACCCGAGAAAGAGCAAGGCGACCCAACACTCTTTGTCTATTGAAGATGGCCGTTTAGTATGAAACGCGTAAGCACGCGTACGCGTGGGGAAAACTGGAAGCGGGATATAAAACGGCGATTTTCGATAGACAAAATGCGTACGCAATACGCATGCTGATACCTGTGTCTTCACCCTAAGTATTTTAACTAGCCAGGTGTCCAGACACTAAACTAACTCTTTAAGGGAGTACCATGGACAGAAACACTTGCCTTAAAGGTTAAAGTAACGGAAAATGCCTTCGCTATCTCTACTGTCGCGTAGACTAATTACACGGTCATTAACTAACGACCAGTAGTGAACATTATCCTATCTCTAACGTAGGTAATAGTTTGCGATAAGCTTTGGATAATGTGTTTGTGTTTGATAGTAGGCGTTAGGCCCTGCAGTGTTATTCACTAAGGAAACCACCTTGCTAACAGCGCTGTGTCAGCGCTGCGGCAGCGTCGAGCCTAAAAATGGTATTCACTAATGCACTTTAAACGACATTAGCGCTCGGCGACGAATGCGGCGTGAGCTGGAACTACACTGCGTCGAGAGTTACCGCCTACAGTTCGACGACGAGCTGTTCTATTTCTATGTTAGTGAATACCGTTTTTCGCAGCGCTGCGCTCTACGTCGAAGTGAAGGCTGTCTCGTCGTCGAATGTCTGAATAAGATAATAGCATAGCTGGTTTTTCTGGCCGGCGACCGGCGACCGACGCGTGTCCGCCGCCGACGACGTTCGAATGTTTTGTTCGCGAATGTTAAAGGGTGGTGTCTCTGGAACGCCGCCGGCTAGCCACGGCCTTAAACAAAGTATGAATTTGGACGATGCCCATCGCAGATTACAAGTACCGCCTTCCAAATTCCATAATTGCATGTACAAGGTTAAAGATGCGCTCAAAGTGCAATAAATATGTATACGCGACCTTATGATAATAGTAATGGGGTTTTAAACAAGTTTACATTATGAAATAAAACTATGAAAACGGATAAACTCGCGTATATTAACTAATTTTAACTTCATTCCGACGTTTCGAACACTTTACAGGGTTCGTGGTCTGCGTGGTTTTCATAGTTTTATTTCATGAGTAATCCTCACGGTAACCGAAGAAAATATTAAGTTTACATTACATTACATTTTTGATACAAGTTTTTTTCACTATAGTAATTTCATTTAGTACCAACTCATAAAGAGAAACACTAACGAGTTTAAACTTGATAGAGCTACGTTGCGTTGTCTTGCACCTAATTTTCTGAAGGTGCGTTTAGACCAAACGAGCATTCGCTGTTCTATCCCCCACTCTACGAAATCAACGAATCACGTTTTGAGTAACGATCGAATTTCTTCGAATCGTTTGGTCTGAATTTGAATGCACCTTCATATGAAGACGACCACTGCTGAACATAGTCCTCCTCCAAAGATTGCCGCAATATCTGGTCCTAACAACGTTCGGGAAGTTACGACACATCTTTTCGTCCAATACTCCTCAAATGCTTGAAGACACTTGTATGAGTATGATGGCCTGCTTTACGTATCAACATAAATAATTAAACAATTCCTTTATGGTATTGAGTAACACTTAACGTTACCGATACTTGCAAACTCTTTGATCAGTGTGTTGCTAGTTAACGGTACTGAAACGTGGTCGCTTAATGTGCCTCATAAGAATGATCAAAGTCGCCCAAAGGGCAATGGAAAGGGCTGTTATGAATAAAAATATTTTATTTAATTCAGAAATCGCTAATAAAACGACGTTTCGATATATTTTCTTATTGTCATGAAATAACACAGTTTTCAAATAAATTCTCAATACATACTGGACCTTTTAAAAACCAACCCAATCTGCTGTTTCGGCCCTAAATTGACATCAAAGTTTCCGAAGCTACTTGCTATAAATTCAAAACCATCAAAACACACTGCAATGACCTTTTAGTAATGGCGGCCAAACTACTCAGAAGTTAGCTTGATGCCTCATTTCCTATGACTAAAGATCAATAAATTATTAAGACTGTCACTTAACTCCGAATAAAGTCCACGATCGGCAATCAGGCTTCCGCGAAAGCTTCTAGCTCGTTTCCGATCGGTAATAGGTGTCCGTGAAAATTTATTGCCCCAATTCAGTCTGACCTTCAGTTAGGCTGATAATGGGGCCGGTTTTAGCCGTTTAAGATACCGTAAAGATGTTTATGCTCAAGAATAAGTACTATTTATCATACTAAGTGTCACTTTCGCACTCTTTAGATAAGAGTACACAGTGACGGCATCGATGACAGACGATAAAAACGGGACAACGGGACCATCATAAACCTGCAGAGCGACATTGTTGACACTTGAAACTTCAAGTACGGAGGTCGCTGGCTCAAACTCTGGTGTAGACTATTATCTCTAGTATTATTTTAAATCTGTAATCGTTGTCCATGGTCAGATGAATATAGTATATCGTCTTCTCATCTGAAACAGACCTACTACCGCAAAAATCGAATTTAGTAAATTTCGAGGATTTTTCTCTGTCACTCTTAGGAAACTATTATTAGAATGAGAGAGACAAATCCTAGAAATTTACGAATTTCGTTTTTCGCGGTAGGGCCACAGCACATGGCAGGACTAGGCGAAGAATTCTGCATTCCTAAATTAGCAGTCTTTAATCCTTACTTGTCTTTGTTATTGCTAACTTGCCCGCGTACATTCATCATTGGTGAAGAATTACCTGCAAAAAGAAAAAGGTTTTCTTTAATTTATCATGGCTTATGTAGGTACAATTTTATAGGGTCCGAATTCGAAGTTTAATTATATTTGTTACTCGTTTTTGTTCGTAAGATCTTAAAATATTTTTTCACCTACTGACTGTTGCTACAACTGCACAAGGTTGAAATTTTCCAAAACGTTATTTTTAGTAATGTCACAGCGTTTCAAACTCAAGAAAATAACTGCTCCAACTCCAATTAAACACCGAGACATAGTTTTGATTTGAATACCTTTTATCTACTGCCGACCGTACTCGACCAGTGTGGTTAACGAATAATCGAAGGCTACCACGATCGAACCGTTGCCTCTTTTTCGCACTTGCAAATTTGAACGTAAGTGAGAGAGTGAGGCAACACGTCGATCGTGTTCGCGGTAGGCCCTCAGTACGTTTGCACTGCCCGCTTCACACGATCTAGAATTGATTTTATGACCTAGGCTAACCGAGTGACACCGGATGATAGTCCCGGCCGACCGCAGACATGTTTATCCGAATAGATATCGCATTTAATATTTCAATTAATCTAATGGATTATGTATTAGAAATCCTACAAACTGTGTTGTTTTTGACAATTCGAACAATTTCAAATTCCTTGCGCCAAAAGTTGGAACTTACAAACATATAAAAAGGAATAGGCATAATATATGGAAAGCGTAATGTAGGACGCCCTCAGGCAAGGTGTAGCGACGATTTGCGCAGGATGGCTGGCAGGAGCTGGATGCGAGCAGCCGAAGATCGAGAACTGTGGCGTGAAATTGGGGAGGCCTATGTCCAGCAGTGGACTGCGATAGGCTGATGATGATGATGAATGGTGATAATGTATAGAAGGATTGGAAAGTCAAGTCAACATCTTTTTTCGAACCGTCAAAACAATCGCCAGTGAAGTTTTATATGAAATACACAAAAGTGATGTCACGTTTGTGTACTGCCAAATGGCCTACCCTGTTAAGTTATTCCAATTTATAAAATAGAAGTTCTGTACAAAAATTACTGCAATCTACATTAATAAAAATGATTTCTTCGTGTTTTATGTCGTACATAATGTGAAAAAAAAATATTTAAACCTCAGTCTACATTAACTATTTGTATTGAACTGAACGTACCAATAAAAAGTCCATGTTTCAATATAAAACGGAGCTTTCTTTGGATTTGGAAGGCTATTGTACTGTAATTACTTATGAACTGAAATCTGAAATATAAGTATAGCTGTCACATCCTAAAAGAAATAGTTATATTAATATATACGACTCCTATTCAGTTCATAATTTATATAGACAATAAACAGTAGTGTGAATACTCGTAATGTGTAATTTAGTAGACCTGTCTTCCGAAGCGGCACTGCATAAATACGTATTGAAATAATCCATAAATATGTTCAGACTTATTTATTACGCCGAAATAAAGTTTTGAGTTGGTTATATCAGAGTACATTACAAAGTACACATACCAATGTAATCGGACGGAGTAATCATATTACCTTTTGCCCAACTATAGGTTATATCCGAGCTTTTTTTCGTGTTTAAAATTTTCCTTCGTTAAACCACTTCCAAACGTACGGTATTCGACATAACATGATTAATATAAGCGATTTGTCTATTTAAAACATGTCTGTGCTACAGACAATTCCCCTACGCGCTACGCACTCTCTGACAGCGAATTCCATAACATCTGTTCTGCTTTTGTGTAGATATTTCTGGACAGAAGATCCGCAAATTTCAAGCCTATACCGATATGTAGTAAGTGTAGTAACAGGTAAAACGTACGTTATTATCAGAGATCGGACGAACGTGCGTCATTGTTCGCAATAATATGAACATGACGCCCAATTTGATTGAATAATTAATCATTTAATAATTTTCAGAAAATTACCTATTAGACACCGGTAACTATGAAAACCTTTGTAAATAATCACCTTAAAGCTTTGAAATCAAATTGGAAGAAATTATTCGTTCAATAATTCATTTAATCAACTTTGGAGTATTGTCCAAATTATTTCGAAAAATAACGCACGAATTTCCGATTTCTGGTTATTATATTATATTTAAATGCTGTCAAATAGACACCTAAACTCCATAACGTTTAAAAGTTTTGAATACGACCTTATTTTCCCGTAAAAATATCGGTTTTACGTACGTAATTTCCAGGGTATAATAATTGTTATAATAAGTCAGCTGTATTATCAAAATATAGGACATGTACCTTTTCCGATGACAATCAGACATAAAATGATAAACTTTAACCTTCAAGAGTGTGACATGATTTATAACGTGAGAAATTGAACGTCTCTTAAATTAACAAGCCGCTAAGTATTGTTTGTCCCTTTCGGGCTTATCAATATGTCCATAAGAGTGACTTGTGTGGCTTTCTAAGTTAGCAGAAGACGTTTATGAATAAAGGTGCATTTAGACCAAACGAGTATTCGCTCACTCTATCCCCCAATCTACGAAATCAACGAATTTCCACGAATCACTTTTTGTGTAACGAACGAATTTCGTAGAGTAGGGGATAGAATGAGCGAATGCTCGTTTGGTCTAAATGCGCCTTAACGGGGTCAAAATATACTTGGTAATGGAAAATTTGTTACAACAACAACAAAAGCCAGTCCTCAAAGAACTACAATCACGACCTTTTGGTGCCGAAACTAAATCAATTTCCCCGACATGGGAGCAATAAATTAGACGTCTAACCGATTTACTACCGCAGCTAATAACTCAGCCGAGGTATGGGAGTAAACAAATGACAGAGCAACCTACAGGCATAGGCTCCCGCAGAGGTATAAGTTCACCCTGGATAGATGCCTCTCCTATTACCTATGCGTATAGACACATTAGGAGGTAAAATGCCCACAATCGCCACGCTGAGCAAGTGGGTCGGCGATCGCAGTAGTGTCCACTATGATGACGCTGCTGCCCGTCATCAATCTTCGATAAATAAATCGTCAATGATACTTCAATCCCTTAGTCGACTCTTACTACACCCACGGCAAGAGTTGGGGTGGTGACAAATGTATTCTTACTACCTTTACCACACGGTAGATTAAAACCATATTTTAAGGTATTTTGTTCGCATGAGCACTGAGAACTGAGAAGCCTGTAGGTTTATAATGGTGCCGTGTTTATCATTTGTCATCGTTGCCGTCACATTTAGACAAGTATTAATTTTGTGAAAGTGACGCATAGCACGATAAACAGTAAAAATGGAACCATCATTAACCACCTGGAGACGCTCATTTCGTTCATATTTCTGTACCTCAGAGCTAGCCTCACCAATTTAGACGAACTCTGGTATATCTGGCTCTGAGGTACAGATTTGTACTGCCTAGTAGAAATTAACAGGTCAGGATACTTAGCCAAGTTGCCAATCACTAACGCTTAGTAGCGTATCGTAGTCTTCCATCTCTGTCACTCTTTCATATGAGTGCGACAAAGACAGTTAGCTGTCTTTCGTTTACGATTGACGATTAAGCGTTAGCGATTGGCAACTTGTCTAAGCACCCAGGCCTAGCGAGAATGTGGCGCGAACTACTGGGAAATTTTGTTATTTTGTCTCCTTTACTCAAAGGGTGTCTGTCTGGAAAAGACCATTTCTTAGTGATAAAGACGCCTTTTGTGAACTCTCTTTTATGTCTTTTTGTATACCTACACGTGAAGTGTGCAAGTGCAATCTGACACTCGGCGTCATTACTTTCGTTGGGGCTCGAAAAATCCCCGAAATTTGCGAACTTCGGTGTTCGCGGTAGCAGGCTTGTAGGGCCAAAACCATAAATTTCAAGCACCTTTCTCAGTCAGTCTCCACGAATTTGTGATAGACACAGATGTCTGAAAAATATAACTAACGTGAGACGCAAGCATATTTAAATATTTAGCAAACGGGTTACTCACGTAAAACCGATTCTTTGCGTGTTCCATTTTTAAAAACTTTTGTCCATGGCGGCGAACAATTTTTTCATGATGCGCCAAGCGTACCTTACGCCACGATGACACGCCTATCGTGTCATACGCCATACGTTAAAAACATTCATGACACGCCTGAGGGGTCATCCGCACTGAAACGGTTAAGTCGATAATTGCTCGACATGTTTCGATCTATTTAGAAGATTTGCTAAATATTTAAATATGACTGAAAGCTACATTCAAAGATCAGTAGGGCTTCTGTACCAAAGTTAATCTGTTTCGTTTCTTTACTCCCCGAGACGAGCCACCCACAGTTCGGCCGCGTCGCCTTTCACCTAAATAAACTAAACAATACTGAAGGCACTTGAAGTTATCTATGCCGGCACAGTATGTATACTATGTTATGTATACGTTGATCAATCAAGATAGAACAACTTTATCTACACTATAATCGAGTATGCAGGTACTTTTGTATTACAAAAGGTGGTATAGAGAGAATTCCATTTTGTTTAGTGGGATTTTATAAGGAAAAATTAAACCATTGTCAGTTTTCTTACCAAAATTAAATCAAATTTCTTTTAGTGGTGGCACTTTAGTAATTCATATTATAATTCATTCACAATATTTCATGCTTAATTGTGGTAGCACAATAAAGAGGGACTTAACTTTTGCTTAACAAATCTGACACCCAAAAAATGAGATTTCCCATAGAAAACAATAAATTAGTATACACTACCTTTAAGAATATTTCCCTGAATGCTTTATTCACATGAATTTTCTACAATATCTTTTGAAGGCTAAAGCTCGGAACACTGGCTCGACTACAATAGTCTAGATCTGCTTAATCGTCCAACGGTCTATAGACTTTCCAGCTTTTATTGATCAAGTATCAATATCTCAGGATATTGCGTTCGCCATTCACCACCGCTTTCAGGACAATGCCGTTATTTTAGCCTAGAAAATGTGTGATCTGCAGGCCTAACCAAGATGCCATTCTGTAATCGTATACGATAAGCGATAAGTCACGTGACTCTAGTATTGTATGGAAAACACTTTTCGTCCGAATCTGTCATTCTCATAACATTTATTACCTATCGCTCATCGTATACGATTGCAGAATAGCAATTTGGCTAAGCCTGCTGTTTTTACTATTAGTATAGAGTTTCTGAGTATCTAAACATGAAACTTACCCAGGGCGTAAGCCCATGTTGATTCTAATACTATTTAGTTACAATGCTCAGATGCGTGCAAATCGTGCATTTCTGTGTTTAGAATGCACAATAGGAATGTGCTATTTTTAAGCGAAAATTTCTTAACTATTGGGTCATTACTCATTTACCTATGAAATTAGCTAATACGAGTGATAGAGAAAGAATCAGTTACACACAAACCTTGCGTGTAACTGATTCTTTCTCTTTTCGTACTTTGCGAATACTCTCTTTTTGTATTTTTTTCCACCCAATACCACCAAGAGAATTGAGCGGCGAGGAGGTTTGAACTGGAACTCACTATTCTTTGTCAAAAAAGGGCTAATCCGAGGAAGCTGTTAAGGAAAAATATTCTAAAGAATCTTAGGAAAGATCATGAAAGATGCCTCAAAAGCCAGTTTATCGTCCAATAGATAATAAAAGAATCAACTCCTGATAATGCAAATTCGCAATTAGACAGTTACGAGACGATGAAAGACATAATGTTGTATTTAGTTTTCTAGGAGAATCGCTTCTAAATTGTGCATTGAGAAATCATCCATATCAATACATCTATCGAATACACACTGATCCAGTTAAGTATCGATATGCGTACGCATATCTGAATCCTTCATTCTTTAACAAATTGAAATACTTACGGCTGAAAGTCAGAATATTAGAGGTATCTTTCCAGCAAGGTTTCCTAACTAAAATACGTACTAAACGCCTTTAGATATAGGACTTCCCGAGCAGACTGTTGTACTAAATCAGTGGTTGTAACTCCTTCCATTTTTCTTACTTTCTATACCTTATAAGTTGGTCTAGCCGTTCCTTCGAAAAGCCAAAAGGTCTTGAATACCTTCAGCTCTTACGACCTTTTTCATAGGAAAAGTAGAGCCCGAATCTAGGGCATCGTCCCAGCGTCCCGGTTTAATTTCCGCCAGCGAAGCGATGCTTAATGCACCGATTTTAAATTTTTAACTGGCTTTAGCTGGAGGGTTTCGACTTTTAACCTATATAGCGATAAACGGCGTTTGTTTTGTTTAACGTATCGCATAGGAAAGAATATTTGTAATAGGAAATTCGTTCGACGTTTTAGGATAATTAACTTATTAGGCAGGTGACAACTATAACCGTAAGTACTTGCAAAGCAAACAGAGTTCAAGATTTTGCAGTATTGCTATCGCCGTAATTACCTCCGCCCAATATGATGACAACACTGCGTAATTTATTATCTTTACATTATTTTACAATCAGATGCTGCAGTATGGTTTTAAAAGACAGCAGGTTAGCAAAGAGCTTCAGTAAGGCTTCGGTAAAAATTTTACACATCAGTTAAACAGGCCACATGGCCAAGTATTAAGTTTCTTAACAGATGTGCCGAAAAGGAACATCTTTGGAATTTGAAAAATGTTTATAACGTGGGAAAAATGGTAAGACGTAAACATTTTTCGTGTTTGCGCGAACTCTAAAATTGTGATGTTGTGTTTCTGTTTGAAATAACATTTTCTACTCTACTGGTAAGTACTAGTTTAACTTGATATGAAAGGCATATTATTGAGATAATATATGTTACAAAGATATTTTTTTTTCTAGGCACAAGGCACAACGCATGGCATGAAACAAGTGACAATTTTAGGAGAAAAAAAATCAAAATGGCGATTTCGACTAAAATATTACGGAGTTTTCCCTTCGGAGGTCCGAACTGCTACCACTTCACCACCACCATTACCTCTCCTCATGACACCTGTTTCAGTCTCATTTGGGGACACCGCCACTAAACCTTAGCGGCAGTTTCGCGAACTACTAACCGAACCAAGCGCCCATTTAGTTCCGAACAATGGTGATAGATGGCGCGACGAGCAGCCGCCCGCCAGCATCGACTCCTGCGCAATTTTCACAAAACACTACGTGCTTGACTGTGAGATGCGTCTAGTGTAAGTTGACCTTAAGATTCGTGTAAATAGTAAGTGGTTGAGTCAGATTTATAATGGTTATAGTAATAGTAGTGGATTGAGCGTAGTGAATGCAGGGCAGCTGCAAGATGTTGACATAATGAGATAAACACCAGCCCGCCAACACCAAATGGATGGTTTATATTGGATGCTATGTTATGAAACTTTAGCTTAGCTTATGCCAGTTTGCTACCATCTCTAAGTCACTAGTAGGTATTATATCTAGTTACTTACGTTTGTTAGATGCATTCATTCTATAGTTTATAGATTTGGTCGTGATATTTAAGACAAAAGTGAAAGTTGTGGCAGTTCAATGGATGGGCGGAATATTACAACGAACATTGTAAAGGCTTTATGATTATTACCAGCAGTGGACAATGTAGACATCTTCTGTCAGGTTAAGACTAATAAAATATAATAGTGTTGAAGATCGCAATTCGAAAGTTTCTCTTGCGTACGTAAGCACATGAGTCTTCTAGCAGAATTCTCAGGGATAAAGTAGGCTGCGTTATTGGTTTGCAAAATTATACTATTATATGTAACTCCTAACATTTTAAAATTATGGAGATGCTATTAAGCAAACACCCAAAATGCAATATTGCAATCCGTAAAAACGTATTAGTTATATACGTTACACACACAAATTTTGTTACGAAAAGCTTTTTTCATCAGTTTCATCACTAGTCGCAGTATACTACAGCTACTATACCTGTAATTGCACCTTGTTGTAAAGTCAAAGGCAAAATAAGGTATATAAAAATGCTCAAATATCTGTCTCAGTGTACTTTAATTCTGTGTAATAGTAATAACTAAGAACGTCGTAACTTACCTATATGAGGATTCTTTTATGATACATATTTTTGTACTTAACTGTTCGAGCGAAAATGAAAGAAGGCGAACCCATACGTGAACGATTATCGCCTGTATAACACTCGTAGTAAGGCTAAAGGTCCACCGATGGCATCTGCAACTGCATACAGTTCAATAGATTGATAATTCCATTGATCACCATGACTCAACTAGTTATTACTTGAAGGTAAGCGATGTCATCATCAAAGGGAACGCTCGCGGCATCGGTCAGTCCTTTCACCGGTGACGCATTTTTGTGTCATGGTGTTCTTTATTGATCGACGATTCTCCGAAACTGATTGGTTACTTGAAGGTGATCGTCCAAGAAGAAGTCTGTTTAACCAGTTTAATTACCTTTCTACGCCGAGTAAGAAACTTTCCTTCCTTTTAAAGTGAATACTCCAGCGATTTTGTGATGACATCTTCAAAAACACTCGTGCATGTTTTGTGGAAACAATCTAAATATGTCACCATGTGTCTCGGAAAAACAACTGATCAAGACCTATATCTGGAGCATTGCCTTATATGGCTGTGAAACCTGGACTCTCACTCAATTAGACCGCGAAAAATTAGAAGCATTTGAAATGTGGTGCTGGAGGCGTATGAAAAGTATTAGCTGGACAGAAAAAAAAACAAACGAGGAAGTGCTTAATTTAGTCCAAGAAAAAAGAGCTATACATAAAACCGAAAAGGGAGAATGTTTGGCCACCTTGTACGACATAATTTCATCAAAAATCTAATAGAAGGGCAGATAGAAGCAAGGAGGGGAAGGGGAAGGCCGCGAAGGGCGTATGTAGACCAACTGAAGGAAAAGGCACAGGTCAGGTCGTACAAGGAAGGTAAAGGAATTGACGGACGACAGAGAGAGATGGCTATTACTCCACCGACAAGGGCACAGCCCTTAAATAGGATGATGATGATGATGTGTCTCGGAAGTTGAGAGTGCGGGTACGACTCCTGCTTTGGTCTCAGATGAATGATGGTTGATTTTTTCTATTATAGGACTTATTTTTTAGTTTATCAAGCATTAATGGTTTTATAAAGTTCATAATAGGTACATAAGATTTCGAGAGTCGTTGATAGGAGAGTAAGTAAGCCTACGAGTGATAAATATGGCAATGGTGAAATTGGGTCAGTTCAGTGACCAATCGTTACCTACCGGCAAATTTTCCAGCGCAGTACGGCCAATTTTCCCAAACGGTAAATTTCCCCATAAATACAGTAATATTGGGAAAGTTGCCACAAGACACATATCGGTTAGTTGATGATACCAATGTAACTGATCTTGTCTCAACTGATACCCGGCGCTATTGCACCATGTTAAGCGACGTCTACTTAAAAGGGTTTACTGACGCCATCCAACCTTTCACTGGCATGACGCGTTTTTGTGTAATTTAGTTGATCGGCGATTCCTCGAAACACCGTGAATGTCCGAGCGATGACATTTTATGGAGTAGTGAAGTATGAAGTCTTTGGTTTTGCAAGTCAAGAAATACGAAGAAACACGGAATAGACTCGGTGAACCTGAGTGTATTGATGAGGATTTGAGGGTGATTAAGGATATTATTTAGATTAATTGCGCTTTCAGATCTATAAATTTTATTCATTCAATGTTCATCGCACAGAAATGGTTAAACAAACGGACTTAATGCCAGAAGCATTATATAAGACAGACACTAAGTACCTGTGGGGTGAAAATACGTAAAACATGAGAAAATAGTACTGCCGGAAATAAAGGTAAAATATATCTTGCTTGGAAAGTTGCATAAGCGTAGCATGGTCCAGAGCGATCCGCAGTTGTTAATCATTGGATTGAAAAATCGGTGTTGTTCTAAGCACATGCTTCTAAATTACTCAACTCAACTCAATATGGTTGTCGCGTTGAGATGTGTTTAGTCAGATAGTAAAATATCTTCCCCGCTCCGATATATCCGGTTGCAGGCACAGTTATACTACGGATACGGACGTATGACTCACACCGACACGTCGCACCCCATCTTATGACGCCCCGCTCGTATTAATAAACTGCATTTCAAATGAGATGCCGCAAGTCTGGTTAAACCCGTATTAATATTACTACATTTACCCCGTGGCGTCGTTTGCGCGGGCATTATTCGCACCCCTATCTTCATCTCATTATTCCGTAGTAAGAATCTTATAAGTCGACTGGAGCTTGAATACTCGTATAGATAAAGCAGATGTAGGATGAAATGTGAAGCATATTCGTAAGTTACTGGTTTCGTCCACAAGATGGCAGACCCGCTATAATAATACTATATCCCTATGTGAATTCTAGCGCAAGTTCGGGTGCACTCGGTGAACGCTCGCGGTCAACGGATGACTCTAAACGTGGCGTAGTCACGGACACTAACTGTAAATATTATGGCTTAAGTCATAAGAACGAGCGAATAGAAAATATATTACAAAACAACCCTTTAGTACCGTTTGGTAGCCAAATCTGGTAGCTGGCTGCCAAATGGGAACTATGGTTTCCCGTCTGGTAGTCAGCTATGAAATGGGAATAGCTTTCCCATCTCGTAGCCGGATTTGGTACAAACCAGGTTACAAATCGGTAATGATAAGTCCCGATTTAAAGCCAGTTACCTATTAGGATTTTATTCACATTTCGAAGCTGGTTACGAAACTTTGGCTACCAAACGGTACTAAAGGAAAACAACGGTCACAGTCAAAGTACTCGAAGTCAAACCACACCGAATGAACTAGCGTGGAGTGTACCACTACGGTATCGATACATACTAATACTTGCATTCCAATTATAATCTAAACATTCCAACCTTACGGTAAATAAATTGGAACCTTAGGGCCACAAGGAAACTATGTCAAAGTGACAGTATAAATCAAATTGTAAGGAATCTCTTACTATTTGACATAGTGACATGGTTCTAGAGTGATTGGAGGGGTTAATTGGTTGAGTGTACCATTACTATTAGAGGTCATATTACAAAAGCAAATATCTATATATATAAAAGAAGAAGCTCCCTTATAAAGATGCACGCACAACCTAAACCCCTGGTCCTATAGACTCCAAATTTGGCACGTAGATTCCTTTTATGGTGTAGACGAGCACTAAGAAAGGATTTTACAAAATTCACCTTCTAAGGGGTTGAAATGGGGGTCCAAAGTTTGTATGGCGAAATAAGATTAGTTGAACTATTTGATCCGAAACTTCGCAAAAGTAATTGAGTAAAGGTGTGTTAAAGGTTTTTTGAAAATTCAACCCCCGGAAAAAGGTTAAAAGGGTGACGAAGTGAAAAAATCAAGTTGGGTATCGTTTCTATGGTTTATCGGGACGTAGATCACGAATACAATAACGATTTTTAATTTTAACGCGGCGGACGTGAAATACTATGTACACGGTTATGGTATAATGGGGTAAAATTCGAAAAATATCAATATAATTTTATTATTTATCTTTTATCTATATATATAAAAGAAGAAGCTCCCTTATAAAGATGCACGCACAGCCTAAACCCCTGGTCCTATAGACTCCAAATTTGGCACGTAGGTTCCTTTTATGGTGTAGACGAGCACTAAGAAAGGATTTTACAAAATTCACCTTCTAAGGGGTTGAAATGGGGGTCCAAAGTTTGTATGGCGAAATAAGATTAGTTGAACTATTTGATCCGAAACGTCGCAAGAGTATTCTTTAAAGTAATTGAGTAAAGGAATGTTTAAGGTTTTTTGAAAATTCAACCCCTGAAAAAGTTAAAAAGGGTGACGAAGTGAAAGAATCAAGACGGGTATCGTTTTTATACTTTATCGAGTCGTAGATCACGAAAACAATAACGATTTTAAAATTTAACGCGGCGGACATGAAATACTATGTACACGGTTATGGTGTTATGGGGTAAATTTCGAAAAATATCAATATAATTTTATTATTTATTTATATATCGTGTTCATTTATGGTTCTAGAGATTCCAAATATAGTGCGTAGGTTTCTTTGAGGGTGTAGGGAAGCTCTAAAAATGGTTAGGTCAAAATCCACTCCCTAGGGGGTGCGATAGGGGTCCAGGGTTTGTATGGCGAAACTTGATCAATTAAAATACCTGTTTCATCCCAAATTTCACAGGAGTATCCCTAAACATAAATGAGTAAAGACGTGTTTTAAGTTTTTGAGAAATCAATCCTTGAATGTTGTAAAAAGGGCAAACAGTAAAAATCAACATGGATATCGATTCCACGGTTTATCGAGTTCACGAAAACAATAACGATTTTAAAATCTAACAAGGCGGACGTGTAACACCGCTTACCCTGTTATGGGATGGAATTTGATAATCTATCTATCTATATACATAAAAGAAGAAGCTCCCTGACAAAGATCCACGCACAGCCTAAACCCCTGGTCCTGGAGATAATAAAGTTCTTCATATGGAATTTTAAGTCAAAATTGCAAGAAAAGTTCGCCATCTTGAATTTAGGCATTAAGTTTAATACGACCGTGATAAAAATTTATAGAACGCAGCCGAACCACGGGTAAAAGCACTATCCGCCACACTTAAATCGGTTAAGGCAAACGCACGATAATCGCGGGAAAACATTAACACGCAGTGAATAGATGTTAGTACGCGGGCGAAGCCGCGGGTAACTGCTAGTAATATATATATATGAATTAGGACATATTTAGGACTAGCCTAAAATATTAGCTAAGTTCCGTGTTATAACACCCTTTGCTGGAATTAAGCTGCTATAATGCAAAAAATAATAAAATAACAGCAGTCAAGGCTCCTATCACTCGGACCAAACTAATGGGCAGAGTTATCATGATTATGAACCCATTATGCCTTATTGTGGGGGAAAGGCCTCCCCCTCTTTTTCCGTAGGTTAGGTACGCTTATTTGCTACATCTGAGCGTCGATCGCGAACGTTGAAAAAATATTCGGGCATCTGAGGGCATGAATGGGTGTTCGCAGTAGGCTTTTTAGTAGGGACTTTACCCGATTGGTGTCGAGAGTTGTTGAGCGTCCATACCATTGTTATCTAGCTCCACAAACCATTCAGCCAGCTTAGTTCCACTATTTGGGTCTTAACCCTTAATAGGGCAATGGTAATATACTTACAACCTCATTTTGAAAAAAAACTTATTCTGTCACTGAATAAGTGTCAAACAAAGCCAATGAAATTTAGGTGTGACTGATGCCCTATTAGGGGTTAACGTGGCATTCAAGTGTTCCAAATCCGATCCATCAACGGGTAGTATCTTCTATGTCGTTTGGTAGCAGAGCGGTAGTGACCACATAGAGGCGTCTATTACTCTGCACGATATCCTATATCTATTTTGGCCAATGGATGGATGATAATAATAATAATGCAAGAGCTTGCATTATTGAACCACTGCTTGATTGCCTGATTACAAAATTTGTAATCGCTACCTCATTAAGAGACACGATGTAGCGGGTTGTAGTCTCCTATGACTCGGACCACCCTAATGGGCAGTGTGATGGTACAAAAATTGGCCAAGCGTGTTCGTAACACCATGCTCGCAAAAGCTAATTAAGAGATATCCTCCAGATAGCCTTATCTTAGAGCCGTTAAAGATTACCGTAAATAAAGTTAAGTATATGCACCTACTAGCTTTATTACTAACTAGCGACTCGCCCCGGCTTCGCGAGTGGACAACCTGATAATAAAACCTTTCTCTTGAATTACTTTACCAATTAAAAAAAGTTTTAAATGATTTAAGTATAAACACGGAAACCACTTTGCTAATCTTTTTTTTTTAATAGCCTGCTAATTGTGTCTCTCTGCTGGGCAAAGGTCTCCTCTCTCGTTTTCCATTCCGTCCTGTTGGTAAGTTCCCGCCATTCTCCGCAGAACGCGTCCAAGTCGTCCCGCCATCTCCTTTTCACTCTGCCTCTGCTCCGATGGCCATCGTGTGGGATCCACTCAGTGAGTGATTTAGCCCATCTTTCTGGGAGCATATGGCAGACATGTCTGGCCCAGTCCCATTTTAGCTAGGCCGTCTTGACACCGAGGTCTACAGTACGTCCACTGCTGGACGGAGGCATCTTCTATTAACTATTATAAACACATTCGGAGGTAAATGCCCATAATCGCCACGCTGGGCAAGCGGATTGGCGATCGCAGTAATGTGTCCACTATGATGACGCTGCTGCCCATCATCAATCTTTTACCAAATAGTGGTCAGTGACACTTCAATCCCTTAGTCGACTCTTACGACACCCGCAGGAGTTGGGGAGCTTGTTAATACTATGTAATAAAAATACACAAAAAACTAAAAGTACTTGCTTTGGGTCCCAATTGGTTGAGTAGTGTACAGTCGCCATCAGATATAACGGAGCGGCCAGGGTGCTCATAAATTTCTGAGCAGGCTCTATTGTCATAGTGTTAGAGTGCATGTTAAGATCTTTTTGAACACCATAACCGCTCTGAGGTATCTGATAACGTACATCACACGAATGGTGTAGAAAAGATCTCAAACTGTTTGAAGCTTGTTGCTTATTATAGTGTAGAAAGTAAGGAGTTTTCAAAAGCCCCCAATAACGGTACTGTCCGTTTGTTCGTTTATTTGTATGAATCTCGTGAACTTAGTCACGGTATTCCGTCGCGGTACAGTGGAGCTGGTAAATATTTAGTCATCGGTAATAATAGACCGGTAATTATAGCTTCGCTTAATTAAGCATTGATTTGTATTTGTAATTAATAAGATTTAACTAGCATTGTAATTATAAATAGTGCACATATTGAGCTTGCTGTGGTTCTAAGTTTTAACACATTTTCCTGCTAAGAATAAGTTCGAATTTATTTATTTTCAACAGATTCATGCATTCGGCGTTGAATGCTTTTAAGTTAAAAACATGTATTATGAGGTATTCGCTCTTTCATACAAAGTTCTTGCTAAAGGCACGCAAAGACACCACGATTTTTTTTAAGATGCTATGGATGCGGGTGGCGCAGGACCGGTCATTGTGACAATCTTTGGGGGAGGCCTATGTCCAGCAGTGGACGTATTTCGGCTGATATGATGATGTTGATACCTAAAATGGCTGAAGTGTCGTTTTTCTTTGTTAGGTTATTTTATTACTATCTACCTACTAGGATTTTTATGGATTTACTGTGCGTAGAATTGTAGTTAACAAAAGTAGGCAATTTTTTTTTGTTTGATCGGATCACAAAGTCAAAACTTCGACGGTATTATTCATACTGATGTATGATTGGAACACTCTCTGGCTGCCAGTTATAACCAGACAATGCAACATACGATTGCAAAACCGTATCTTCATTTGGAACCGATACAGTTTTACAGCCCGTATGCGTTCGGTGTCGAAAGCTTTCATTGTAGTTATATTTATGGGTCTTATGATTGATAGTGTGCCAACCAGTTGACTCATAAGATGGATCGTGAGAATGAACCGCACTCATTCTATAGGATGGGATGATTATCTACTATTAAGTTAGGTAGAAAATAGCCAATGGGTAGTCATAACTTCATATCCCCGAGAATAGCCGAAAAGAAACAAGAGACGTCTGTCACCAATGTAATTGAAAATTTGATTACTTTCAAGATTTATTTTCAGGAGGACTTTTTTGTCAGACCTCATAAGTGGCCGTGTGGAGACGGCAATAAGAACACATTCCACCATCCCAACTCCTCCCGAGGGTGTCGTAAGAGATTAAAATGTCACTGACCATTTATTATTGGAGATCGATGATGGGCAGCAGCATACTGAGATCTCCAGCGATTATGGGCATTTACCTCCTAATGCGATCGATACATCAGTGAACTGGCATAGGCTGATGATGATGATGAGTGAGCATTCTATGATCTATTATTTTTTATACTGTCATATAATCTGTTTGCAATGATTGCACATTATAGGCACGATGGCTAATGCGCTGCCTATTTAGGGTTGAACAATTGGCTTCCTCTGGCATTCGGTTCTGATATCCGGCAAACGATGCATAATTTATGTACCTACATTGGTTTGTTTTGCATGGCGTGCGAGGCAACATGGATATGAATATTTTATCAGTTGCCACTACTAGTGTTAATTTATTCGGATTAAGATGTTCGCTATTGGTCCTTTGGGTGAAATCACGTTGAGAAATTGTTTTAGAGACCATCGTCAAATTCATCGTCCATTGTAAAGCTGAATATCAATAGATAAAATGCACGAAATTTTAATACAACAAAGTTGAATGAATGCATCTCGTCGTATATATGAATCAACTTTTTTGTCTGTTATTGCCATGGTTGTCACTTGAGTCACGCAGGTTTATGCTACTTCAATTATGCAAACATGCATGTAGGCCATGTTTGTAGGTGGCCTATTAAGGAAAGAGCTTATTAACACCAGAAAAATGCATGATTGCATAGTTTTAGTAGCACTTTTGCATGAAACTAGTGACTCAGGTAACCATGGCAATAACCTCGCATACTATTTTGAATCATTTTCACTTGAGTATCAAAATTAATATATCTGTCTTGTTCTTTCTTCAAATAATGTGTCGGAGTGGAGCTTTTTGCATGATATGAAGTTTTGTATTTCGTATATTAAATACTTACTAAGAGATAATAATGGCAGTGGATTATTTTACATTTTGTTTAGCCAAGAACAAAAACAAGAGCGTTATTAAGTAGTCGGAAGCAAACAAACTTATTTTCAGAACGTAAGGCAAACAATATAGGAGTGGATGGGCATTTTCGCGAGAAGAGATCCAAAAAAAATTTTTTTAAGGTAGGTAAATTTAATGTTTTTCCTACTCAGAATAACGAGTTCTTTCAATCTAGGAGAAAAAAAGTACAAGAAAAAAATGGTCCCACATTTTTCATACATTTTACATGCTCTCCACTTTGTAACCGCTGTACAAAGTGTTTGAAAAACGGTTACGTAATAGAAACAAAAAGTTGGGACACTTTTTTTCTTCTAGTAGGATCGAAAGAGCTCGTGATTCTGAGCAGGAAAAACATAAAATTTACTTGTTTCAGAAAAATAAGTTTTTGGATCTCTTCTCGCGAAAATGCCCGGATACCACTATACCACTGAAGGCCGAGTGTAGGTAATAACTTATAAAAAACGTCTCGATCGCGTTCACGTTTTCATCGACATTTGTGTGAAATTGACGATGAAAACGTAAACGCGATCAAGACGTTTTTTATAAGTTATTACCTACGTTCTGCCTTCTGAATAACTTTTTTGCAATTTAATGTAATTATTAAGAAAACTGTTGTTAATATGGCCCAAAGACAGTATCCAAGCGACTAGTAGAACATTTAATTTTGTGATTTTCGTTTTAAACTCTTCATCGATATATTGAATATTTCTTATATTTATAGACGGTTCTTGTGAGTTGCGAACAGGTACTTCGAGTTAGTTGTGCGTCGGTATTCTTAGTGAATCTTCTAAAGCATTTCATTGTAAAAGTGAACATATCGTCTGCTGACAAGCAAAACTCACTATAAAAACTATCACTACTCTTAGCAACCTCGTATGTGAATATTGAATCAGAACTGAGATACGACTTTTACTTCAAGTAGGTATTTGTTACTTAGTGAGTTTTGGTTGTCAACCGACGATATAAGCCTGGAATTGACGAATTTTTATAAAGTGTTTACTAAAACTATTACATTTTAAAGGGATCTATATATTGATATTGTGTAAGTAATGCCTAAAAACCCAAGCAAAGCAATGTTCCCTAACCATTCCACAATGTTGCAACAATGCAGGCGATGGAGTGCAATTTTCAAGGCATTTAGCGGAGGTGTCATCTATAAACTATGCTAGGAACTGGAGCGGCAACGAGATAATATTCTGCCTACATCGCCTTCGCACCGTCAAGCACACAAGTGCTAGTAGAGCCGATTATTTTTCGTTAAACACAAACAGGCAACAACCATATTCCACTAACTTCTAAAATTGCTTGATTGCTGAAATTTTTCAATTTGTAGGTATGTTTAATCGGAGACGCGGCAGACCTCGTCAGTGATGGCGAGACGAGCTGGACTCCTTTTTGAAGGAGTGGCCGGAGACAGGTCGACATAGATCAGATTGGAGAAAAAGGCCTTTGCCCAGCATTGGGACACTATAGGCTCAGAATAATAATAATAAAAAATCTTATTATTTCAATAATATGAACAATAAAACATAAATGGTTATATGATAATCAAAATGGTCGTATAATATAATATGCTAATCGCTATGTTGAGCAAACGGGTTGGCAATCGCAATAGTGTCTCCACTATGATGATGGTGGTGCTGCCCATAATCAATATTCAATAAATTGATGATTAGAAACACTTCAATCCCTTCGTCCACTCTTACGATAGCCACGGGAAGAGATGGGGGTAGTGACAAATGTATTCTTACTGCCGTCACCACCCGGCGACCGTCAGCAAGCGCATGCCCAGCGTGGCGATACTGGCGATTATAGGCATTTACCTCCTAATACGGCTATACGCTTAACTTATGCCCCGCTTACCCCTAGTACTTATGCGGCATAAGTAATAAACAAAGGGGTCCTATAGGTAATAGAAGCCCTTCGTCCAGCAGTGGACTGATATAGTGGGCTGACGGAATTGATGAAGATATGATATGCATTTCGCGCGCACCTGTACCGTGCGGATGTCATTGTTACGGCAACCATTATGTCCCAGTTGCGTAACTAATATAGTATTCATAGTATATAGGAGCGTTTATTGAATTAGCTGCAACACGTGCAGTATTAAACTTGGTTTTCATAAGAATAAGATTGTTTCCTACAAAAATACAGGGTAGCAACGAGTAACCCGACAAACTTGAAGGGTTCCTGATGTCCGTGAAGTTGACCGCCCCAAACTTTTTGCCCGCAAATAACATAGCTATATCGTTAGTTCATCGTTGGTTCACGTTAGTTCAGTATATGAAATCGTTAGGACCCGATTCCAACATACGTTTTTTTAAAAAACAAAATGGGGGGGGCCAGCTTCACGCTGCCCCCCCAAAACGTATTTTATGAATTTCATTGACTGCAATCGATAGATATTCGTTAGTTCACCTCAATTCGGCACATAATATCGTTAGGACCCGATTAGAAGTATTTTTTTTTTTTTAATCAAAGTGGGGCGGTCAACTTCACGCTACCTCCCCAAAATGGATTTTATAGTTTTTAACGATTACAATCGATAGATATTCGTTAGTTCATCTCAATTCGGTACATAATATCGTTAGGACCCAATTAGAAGTTTTTTTTTTTTTAATCAAAGTGGGGCGGTCAACTTCACGCTACCCCCCCAAAATGGATTTTATAGTTTTTAACGATTACAATCGATAGATATTCGTTAGTTCATCTCAATTCGGTACATAATATCGTTAGGACCCGATTAGAAGTATAGTTTTTTTTTTAATCAAAGTGGAGTGGAGAAATTCTTCACTCTACCGCACCATAACGGAATTTTCAAATTAAAATTACAGTAATCGGTAGGTATTCGTTAGTTCTAACTACTTCGCTAAGACATATCGTAAGGACCCCGTCTGATTCGGCCAGAAAAAAATAAATTAAATCCACAACTTACGAGCAACGAACGCTTTAGGTATTCAGGTTAAGTCCAATTATTCGCACCCGTTTGAGATCCTAACGATTCTAATGGCTATACTAATATCTAAGGATCATATTGGATAGATTGACATTTATTATTTGCGGGCAAACTCACAGACTTGTCCACAATTCCTTGTTATTTTTTTCTGTAGAAGCCTATAGGAAGGCTGTTTTCACACACGTCCTGCTGGCAAACTATTAACTTTGTCAGCAAATAGTATACCTACATCGTAAGTGCATCATGATTATACGTAAGTAAAATATTTTAAAGCGTTGGAATCCGAATAAAATTTTTTTTTAACAAAATGGAGGCGGTCAACTTCACGTAAATCTTTCTGCCAAAACTATCAACTTTGCCCGCACATAACATACCCGAATCGTTAGTTCACCATTTGTGTGCGTTAGTTCAGTATATTAAATCGTTAGGACCCGATTCCAACATACGTTTTTTTTTAAAACAAAATGGGGGAGAGGCCAGCTTCACGCTGCCCCCCCAAAACCTATTTTATGATTTTCATTGACTGCAATCGATAGATATTCGTTAGTTCATCTCAACTCGGTACATAATATCGTTAGGACCCGATTAGAAGTATTTTTTTTTAATCGAAGTGGGGCGGTCAACTTCACGCTACCCCCCCAAAATGGATTTTATAGTTTTTAACGATTACAATCGATAGATATTCGTTAGTTCATCTCAATTCGGTACGTAATATCGTTAGGACCCGATTAGAAGTATAGTTTTTTTTAATCAAAGTGGAGTGGAGAAATTCTCCACTCTACCGCACCATAACGGAATTTTCAAATTAAAATTACAGTAATCGGTAGGTATTCGTTAGTTCTAACTACTTCGCTAAGACATATCGTAAGGACCCGTCTGATTCGGCCAGAAAAAAATTAATTAAATCCACAACTTACGAGCCACGAACGCTTTAGGTATTCAGGTTAAGTCCCATTATTCGCACCCGTTTGAGATCCTAACGATTCTAATGGCTATACTAATATCTAAGGATCATATTGGATAGATTGACATTTATTATTTGCGGGCAAACTCACAGACTTGTCCACAATTCCTTGTTATTTTTTTCTGTAGAAGCCTATAGGAAGGCTGTTTTCACACACGTCCTGCTGGCAAACTATTATCTTTGTCAGCAAATAGTATACCTACATCGTAAGTGCATCATGATTATACGTAAGTAAAATATTTTAAAGCGTTGGAATCCGAATAAAAATTTTTTTTAACAAAATGGAGGCGGTCAACTTCACGTAAATCTTTCTGCCAAAACTATCAACTTTGCCCGCACATAACATACCCGAATCGTTAGTTCACCATTTGTGTGCGTTAGTTCAGTATATTAAATCGTTAGGACCCGATTCCAACATACGTTTTTTTTTAAAACAAAATGGGGGGGAGGCCAGCTTCACGCTGCCCCCCCAAAACCTATTTTATGATTTTCATTGACTGCAATCGATAGATATTCGTTAGTTCATCTCAACTCGGTACATAATATCGTTAGGACCCGATTAGAAGTTTTTTTTTTTTAATCAAAGTGGGGCGGTCAACTTCACCGTACCTCCCCAAAATGGATTTTATAGTTTTTAACGATTACAATCGATAGATATTCGTTAGTTCATCTCAATTCGGTACATAATATCGTTAGGACCCAATTAGAAGTATTTTTTTTTAATCGAAGTGGGGCGGTCAACTTCACGCTACCCCCCCAAAATAGATTTTATAGTTTTTAACGATTACAATCGATAGATATTCGTTAGTTCATCTCAATTCGGTACATAATATCGTTAGGACCCGATTAGAAGTATAGTTTTTTTAAATAAAAGTGGAGTGGAGAAATTCTCCACTCTACCGCACCATAACGGAATTTTCAAATTAAAATTACAGTAATTGGTAGGTATTCGTTAGTTCTAACTACTTCGCTAAGACATATCGTAAGGACCCGTCTGATTCGGCCAGAAAAAAATTAATTAAATCCACAACTTACGAGCAGCGAACGCTTTAGGTATTCAGGTTAAGTCCCATTATTCGCACCCGTTTGAGATCCTAACGATTCTAATGGCTATACTAATATCTAAGGATCATATTGGATAGATTGACATTTATTATTTGCGGGCAAACTCACAGACTTGTCCACAATTCCTTGTTATTTTTTTCTGTAGAAGCCTATAGGAAGGCTGTTTTCACACACGTCCTGCTGGCAAACTATTAACTTTGTCAGCAAATAGTATACCTACATCGTAAGTGCATCATGATTATACGTAAGTAAAATATTTTAAAGCGTTGGAATCCGAATAAAATTTTTTTTTAACAAAATGGAGGCGGTCAACTTCACGTAAATCTTTCTGCCAAAACTATCAACTTTGCCCGCACATAACATACCCGAATCGTTAGTTCACCATTTGTGTGCGTTAGTTCAGTATATTAAATCGTTAGGACCCGATTCCAACATACGTTTTTTTTTAAAACAAAATGGGGGAGAGGCCAGCTTCACGCTGCCCCCCCAAAACCTATTTTATGATTTTCATTGACTGCAATCGATAGATATTCGTTAGTTCATCTCAACTCGGTACATAATATCGTTAGGACCCGATTAGAAGTATTTTTTTTTTAAAGGGCTTGTGCATAAATCACGCGAGGTTCTATAGGGGGGGAGGGGGGGGGTCCAAGAAAACATCACGAAAGATCACGGTAGGGGAGGGGGGGGGTACAAGGAGACCTCACGTGTATTTTTTTACGATGAACAAACTAAGAAATATTGTCAATTTCGGCTAGCGAACGTGAAAAGTTGAATGAAAAAAATACACGTGAGACTGCTAGGGGGGGGGGGGGGGGGGGGGGGGGGGGGGGGGCTAGCCAAGAAAACTCACCAAAACATCACCATGGGGGAGGGGGGGGGTCAAAAAGTAGCCAAAAAAACATCACATGATTTATGCATGAGCCCAAATCAAAGTGGGGCGGTCAACTTCACGCTACCTCCCCATAATGGATTTTATAGTTTTTTAACGATTACAATCGATAGATATTCGTTAGTTCATCTCAATTCGGTACATAATATCGTTAGGACCCAATTAGAAGTATTTTTTTTTTAATCGAAGTGGGGCGGTCCAACTTCACGCTACCCCCCCCAAAAATGGATTTTTATAGTTTTTATAACGATTACAATCGATAGATATTCGTTAGTTCATCTCAATTCGGTACGTAATATCGTTAGGACCCGATTAGAAGTATAGTTTTTTTTAATCAAAGTGGAGTGGAGAAATTCTCCACTCTACCGCACCATAACGGAATTTTCAAATTAAAATTACAGTAATCGGTAGGTATTCGTTAGTTCTAACTACTTTCGCTAAGACATATCGTAAGGACCCGTCTGATTCGGCCAGAAAAAAATTAATTAAATCCACAACTTACGAGCCACGAAACGCTTTAGGTATTCAGGTTAAGTCCCATTATTCGCACCCGTTTGAGATCCTAACGATTCTAATGGCTATACTAATATCTAAGGATCATATTGGATAGATTGACATTTATTATTTGCGGGCAAACTCACAGACTTGTCCACAATTCCTTGTTATTTTTTTCTGTAGAAGCCTATAGGAAGGCTGTTTTCACACACGTCCTGCTGGCAAACTATTATCTTTGTCAGCAAATAGTATACCTACATCGTAAGTGCATCATGATTATACGTAAGGTAAAATATTTAAAGCGTTGGAATCCGGAATAAAAAATTTTTTTTAAACAAAATGGAGGCGGTCAACTTCACG
>JALPQI010015224.1:0-33631 GCA_025490895.1 Thaumatotibia leucotreta
CACGGGAAGAGTTGAGGTGATTACAAATATATTCTTATTCTTACACCACACAGCCAATGAACTTTGAATTAATGAATTACTGTCTTTGTGGAGTATATATATTATGGTCAATTTTATGGACACCATAAAAAAATCTTAATCATCTATTCTATACATTTTGGCCAACTTTATCTTTATCTTACTTTTTCTCATCGTAGTAAATGTTCATCGAAATCAATAATAGATTGAAGTTTAAATACATTGTTTCACATGGTTGAAATTACCTTGTATAATCGATGATTTTTGACAAGTTAATGGTAAAAATGCTCACGCAAGCTAACCAATCACGTATTACGTGATTTTCTACGCCTTTTAACAATATTTGAGTGCCGTCATGGTGCCGTGGCATTTCCAAACTAGTAGGCTGGCAACCCACTTTTAGAAACGAGTTTCCAATTTAGCTTACTCGTAATTCTTGTAAACAAATGCGAAATGAAAGGTAGTATTTGTGTTTTGCATTAATGTATGTACAGTTCAACTACAATGCTAGATAGAATTAGGAAGGGTAAGGTTGCGTTTCCACCAGATATGTGCGAGGATGTGTTTCCATACAAATGACGCCTATTAATGACTTGAGCGATGTATCATTTGTATGGAAACACATCCTCGCACATCTCTGGTGGAATCGCAGCCTAATGCGGGGCAAATGCAACTGTGATTTGTATTGTGCTGTTGTTACTTGCCGTGAAACTCTTCACGTGATGGCCTCATCGGAAGACCAGCGCTGGCACTCGCTAGCAACATGCTGAGATGAGGCTATATACTTCGTAGCATACACGTTTTTATTTGTATAATTATTTTTTGTATCTGTATATTGTGATTTTTGTGTATGTTACGAATAAACTTTTTTCTATTTCTATTTCTTTGAAATGTAACGCAAACGTTACCGATACTCGCAAAGTCAGGGTACGCCTCTGAACCATCTCGCAGTGACGTTATAAAGCACATTGTACGAAATATCATATTATTTGTCATTTAGACAGAGTTCTAGAGTGGCCTAGGGTCCAATTAAGTGTACGTACATACGTATACCATTAGCCACTAGAAAACAAAAAAGTCTAAACAAACCTAAAAACTTGCATTATTTCATAATCATGCACTTTTAGAACACTAACTTGGTTTTATCGCCAACTTAAAACCTTAAACCTTGAGTTCACATACATTTTTAATTAAATTTACTGACATTTATTAGTATAAACGTAAAAATATATCTGCGAACGTGTTTCACGATGTGTCAAAGACGTCAACTGCTATGGAAAGTCAGTCAAAATTCTTTTCGTTGCCTTGTTTCATACCACTCTGTCACGCTTTTAGTTGCTGTTTCAACTCAGTATATTAAAAAAAATCCGGTGCACTTGTATTTTTTTTCACGCTAGATTTTAATCCATCCATACATCAAAAATTGGAAACAAAACATCATCTCAAACAAAAATCACAACCGTGTCACGTTTTTTAGGGACACAAAATAAGACAACGAAAAGAATATTGACCCATCTGTTTATACTTTTGTGTTTTCTACTGACGGACGCTATACGTAACATATCATGTAATACTATCTATAGTGACGAGATCATATTCACATTATTGACACATGACAACTACACGACGAGATGTTATCGAGTTTCGGCGAAAACACCCATCTATAGGCGCTGGTCTCACCGCGAGCTACTAAGCTATGAACTATGGGCTATAAACACGAACAAAAGAACTCCCGTGTCAAAAAAAATCGCCCGGCGGTGATTGCTGATAGCTAGGCGAGTATATTTTTGTTTTTTTTTTGGCGCAACAAAGTGGCTCCACTCCATCTGATCGTAAGTGAAAAGTAGAGCCCAAATCGCGGCGGCAATGAACAGGAGACCAGGGTGCTTAGCCAAGTTGCCAATCGCTAGCGCTTCATCGTTAATCGCAGCTATCTGTCTTTGTCGCACTAATATGAAAGAGTGACAGAGAGGTAAAACTACGTTACGCTACTAAGCGCTAGCGATTGGCATCTTGGCTAAGCACCCAGGATGCTTAGCCAAGTTGCCAATCGCTAGCGCTTGGTAGCGTATCGTAGTTTTCCCTCTCTGTCACTCTTTCATATTAGTGCGACAAAGACAGATAGCTGCCTTTCGCTTACGATTGACGTTTAAGCGCTAGCAATCGGCAACTTGGCTAAGCATCCAGGAGTAACCTGTCAGTTACCACCGTCTTGCTGGCCCGCTCCATGCTTCTTCACACTTCCTTTAAAGGGTTCTAACTTATAGGCATACCTGGGATAACTCGGGGCATTTATACGAAAGTGATGTAGCAAAATATTTTATCGACTAAAAATATATCGATGTTACTGTGAATGACAACATCAAAATGTTATTAGGCATAAATAAATATTAGGTACTTACTCTTCAATTAAAATAAAAAATAAATTTAAACGGGTAGTTACGCGTTCATTTGAAAATAGTTTCCAAAATATACAATAAATATGTATTAAAATATCAATATTTAAATTGTCATTTTGATTAAAATGACATCTGCATACAAGAGGCCCGATATCAGAGATGACATCGAACCTTTGTACTGTAATCGAGAATGTTCAATAAGCACATCTTTTATTATAATTTTGTCGACATCTTTTTAATCGATATCAAATCCCTATAACTTGCCCCCAGTTATCCCAGGTATGCTTATAGGTATGCCGTATATCTTTTATTTACACGTAGTATCGCCGTGTCTCTTTTATTTACACGGGAGTGCGTATCTTTTGTTCGTTTTTATACCCCATAGTTTGGAAATTGGAATCCGAGGAATTTTTCGGATTAATACCTGCAGCGTCTTTCCGCCATCGTCCTACACTACAGCATTTCCATCATCACATTTAGATGTTTAGCAGTCCTCGACCGTGCGTTTTTCTAGAAATTCCCTGCCTCGCACGGCTATACTCTGGAATGATTTGTCGCCTGCGGTGTTTCTGAACCATTACGATCTTCAAATCTTCAAGAAAAGAGCGTGTTCTCATCTTAAAGGTCAGCAACGTACTTGTAATACCACGGGTGTTGCGGGTGTCCATGGGCGACGGTGATCATTTACCATCAGGCGATACGTCTACTCGTACCGTAAAACTACCCAACTCCCAAGTCCAAAAGCTCCCAACTATGGTCCAAAACTAAGTCAAATATCTTCAGTTTAGTGTAATTATTATATTATTGACGCAGTTGTTACACAAAGTCTTCTCATCTGCGACCATAAATAACATAGACGTCTAACGCCAGCTCAAAAATGCCCCCAAAAACAATTGTTCAATTGTGCCAAGATGGGCAGGACATAGCGATTTTCTTAACACCGCGCATATGTCGACGCAACATTTTTACAAATGCTTATAGAATAATTATAGCCAATCAAAACTTTGATGGACCAATCACAACTATTTTTAAATGGTGGTTTAAGTTTTTATAGGTTAACATTGAAATTCATTACCGTGCGTGACGCATTGAAGAGGGGTGATACTTGTCAACTAAAATTCAGGACCGTTTTTGAAAGGCAATTTAATATTGCGTGCGGCTTCCATGTTTTATTTGTTCGTAACCAAAATAAAAGATTTCCATTGATGCTTAATTACGAGTTAAACTTGTGGACCATAGTTGTAGTAGTGGACTATAGTTGTATGGTTTTACGGTATAGTATCGTTAGTATAGTTCATATATAGCTTAGTAGCTCGCGGTGAGACCAGTGCCGTATGGACGATTGTTTGCGAGGCTTGTTTGTTCCGATGACAGTGATTCTTGGTGACGGCAGTGATATATTGTTACGGCTTTTGTTTGAAGAACTTGCTATTTCTTTCTATACACGGTCACAAAATATATAAAAACGGTGGCAAAGAATATTCCGAGTATATCGACAAACTTCACCCACACATTCCTAAGACTAAAATGAGCAAATAGGTACTTATACAGGGTGATCCCAACTGTGAAAAACGTATTACGGGATGGTCACGATAGGGTTATTTTAAAAGGCATTGTCTACGTAATTAAGGGATTGATGTCAAAGCACGATCGTTTACAATGTATTTTAAAAATAGGCGATAAATTACAATTAAAATAAAATATAATTCCTGCAGGAAAGGGGCCTTGATCCCCGCTCCGGTTCGTTCCTGGAGCAGAGACTGAGCTGAATGCGAGCGTGATGGGCACCTTTGTATCGGGAACCAATAGGGGCGCTTAAGATCGGTACCTAGCTTCTTATAAGAGTTTTTTTTAAGTTTCATTTTATGTGAGTTGATAATAGGTATTTTAAAATTACTTTTACTCATTTATTTTTAAGATTTAGTTTGTAGTCAGTATTATTCTTATCTTAAGTAGTTTTTGTTTTCGATAAATAAAGTGTAAATTAAAATATCATATACAATCTCAACATTCGTGAGCGTACGGAACCCTTTCCACACGAGTTGAACTAGCACTTGGCCGGTTTTTTTTCAATATACACACCAATGATTAGAATGTTTGTCCAACCTTTTACTATTTTAGGCCGAATGGCCTCAGCCTGATTTGGGCTGTCTGGCCTTTTTCGGCCCCAATTTAGTCACGATACAAATACACGCTAATTGTATTAGTATTCTATGGCTTTGATAGACGATAATTTAAGTGTCATGTTTATATTATTAAATAATATGGTTACTAGTATCACGTTTATTTTTTTTATTATTTTCGGCTAATATAAACGCCGTGTTGACCTGGGGCCTATTTCTCGGAAGCTTGTAACTTGTAATACAAGCAGAAGTCCTTATCTAATTAATAGTGTTAAAAAGAGACTTCCACTTGTATTACAAGTTACAAGCTTTCGAAAAACGGGCCCCTGGGGCGCTACCACGATCTACTAAAGCGATTCAGTTTAGGATCTAATCTGAATCGCGAAGTCTCAGTTCCATAGAATCACTGTCAAAAACAGACAAGCAGAACCTAAACTGAATCGCATTGAAGAGATCACTCTCAGTTAAATGTTATTATCTGTTGTTGCAGAGCAGATGATATTTGTGATGAGTAAATACACAAATAATGCCCTCGCCGGGATTCGAACCCGGAACCTCCAGCTTAGCACGAAGCGAAAGCAGGGCCACTGCCACTACCAACTAATCTACGGAAGCTGAAGCTGACAAAGCATTATTGTGCGCGTTTGATAATGTGCATAAATGTCCACATTATCAAACACAAAATATTATTAATTCTGTATGCAAGAATGACAGCCCGAAAAAACGAATAAATCTACCGATTATTATATAAAAGTGGGGCATAAAAAGTACAGAAACACATTTCCCAAAATCGACACAAATAAAGTATTACTGTTTATCATAGCGCCGCGCCGTTCATCCTCATATTTATCGAAGTTGCAGCACAATGGGAGATAAATTATCAACAAGGGAGATAAATTATTAACAGTAGGCGTCGGGAGATATCCCCTACTATCACTGAATTTAAACTTTCCGTGAGACAATAGTAGATTGTATCACAAGGGATCAAAATGGTATATTTCCGGCGTGGGCGTATATTGAATTCTGAGCGTAATGAAGGATTCAAGCGTTAACGCCCAAGGCGAAATAATTTTGATACAATGTGACAAATTAGTACATTTTGCATCAAGTACGGAATCACTAACGAAAGTGTTAGCTTTTATGACTCGAGTTAGTATTCTTCTTACCGACCGTGATGCATACAATGTTTTTCATCATACTTGCCGACAGAAAAATAAGTTTTAAGACATAATACTATTAAATGATGTACTGACATTTCTATTACTCCCTAGGGAATTTAACTTTTCTATTACCCCCGCTACGCACGCAAGCAATGGCGCGCTTAGACAGCAAGTGTGATGAAAACTGCGTTTCACACCACCTATGAGAAAAATAAAAGATATATCACATATTTCATATTTATGCAAATAATGGATTCTGAAGAAATTTTTATCAATTATGAACGTACTGTTTATTTGCAGATTTCATTGTAATTTTTTAGGCTGGCAATAGAAAGTCCTTGAATAGAAAAGTGCCACTTTGATCCCTGCAAGGAAGCAGTGCAGGGAAGAACAGACCCGTATTCGAATAGGTGGTGTGAAAAATAACTATACTCACGTGTATTCCACCAGTGGTTGATAAAGGAATGATATAGTGTTCACTATATCAGTGCTTGATAATGGAAACCTAGGCTCTCCGAAACATGTCGCTCGTGGTCACTAAACACATGAATTCAATAATGATATTTTTCTACTCCCATACTTTTATTTGTCATTTACATGGTCGTGAACACACCTTTAAGCAACCTTACAAATGTCGAGATAAGTCCATATTGTCTATTCCCTATAAACGCATTCGGGTTTACACGCAGTGCGTTTTTTGCATTTTAAGACACCTCGTGAATAAAAGACTTTAATGAAATACATAGCTGCCAAACTAATATTAAATGTCATTTCTGATGAACAGTAAACCATAGAGGAGTTTTCTTTTTAGATTTTGACGTCTCCCTCCCGACCTTGATGATTAATAAAATTGTGTTTGACTAAGAATTTACAATTTTATTTGAAAAGAAGTGTGTGGTCGTAGAAAAAGTATTGTATGCAACATTGTTTAACTGAGTCAAAAACTGCTCGTGGCGTCTTTAATAATAATTTTCGGCTTCGCCTCAAATTGTTACTCACGCCACTCACCTTTTTGACCTCTCTTAAACAAGGGTTGCATAAAATACTATAATGATTCACCGACAAAAAGTGACCCATAAAAACGCAAATCCCGAAATTACCTTGAGCCTTTTGTCCCGCAGTGGATAGTTCCGATTTAAATTATGAGGCTAATCTAACAAAAATGTGCTATTTTTTTTGGTTCGTCGCCGATGAAGCCCCTACGCGATACCATTAGTGACATCTGTTTACTCATGGTAAGGCTGTCTGTCTTTCGAATGGTTTCTCTCATCCGGCTAACAATGAATATCATAGCGAAGAGGACACACATGTTGCCAGTATACGAGTAACTTACGGTTTTTGTGATACAAACTTTGACTTTGCCAGATGAATAGTCAGTCAGTCAAGGAGAAACGTTTCTGGCCTACTACCGCGAAAATCGAAATTCGTAAATTACGAGGAATTTTCCTCAGTCACTCAAACCGCCTTCGTTTGAGTGAGAGTGAGAGAGACAAATCCTCGAAATTTACGTATTTTAGTTTTTCACGGTAGGGCCGCTGTAGTTTTTTTAAGAAATCGCTTTTTAATCAGATTTGGGAGTAATAGAAAAGTGAAATTCTCCAGTTATTCGTAGAAACGGTAGTATGTGCCTTAATTACTATTAACGGTAATTGTTCGTCTAATGACAGTATTATTGCGTCATTAATATGGAGATTTCATAATTATTATAATGACAAACTGACACAAGCACAAGTACCTATCATACCTATGCTAGAGTGGTGTAATATTTATACCTACTAATGCACAGCTATGCTATTCTCTTATTGACACATTCGACGCTGCGTTCGTCAACGAGCTCGATGTCGAGACAGCCTTGTCTAAAATCCTAGCTGTTTGATTTGACATTAGGAATCGAGGCTGTGAGCGAGGTTGTGGGCGAGTTCGTCGCTGTTTTTCGTTAGAGAATACGAAGTTCATACATTAAACGTCAAACTTTCGACGCAATGTAGTTCCAGCTCACGCCGCATTCGTCGCCGAGCACTAGTGTCGTTTAAAGTACATTAGTGAATACCATTTTTAGGCTCGACGCTGCCGCAGCACTGACACAGCGCTGACAGCAAGGCGGTTTCCTTAGTGAATAACACTGCAGTAGGTATTTGTCTAAATAGTCACTCTTTGTTTTGTATCCTAGGTATAACACAATTCGTTAGTAGAAAACAAAAAATAAAATAAACAAATATGGCTGACTTTCTACGAGTATAGCATTTGGCGACTTTGCCACATACTCGTTTTGTGAAATCGCAGATATATTTTTACGTTAGTGTTTTTAAGTTGGTGATAAAACCAATATTGTGTTTTTTTTCTACTGATGCACGGTACGAGTATATGTACATGTACATTATGTACAGCAATTGTTTTTTTATGAACCCCTGTTTTCAAATAAAACTTTATTTAATTTAATTAAAATTCTGCACATTGAGTCTATACTTGCAAGTCCTTCAGTTAAGTTTTTCATCTCTACTCCATTGTTATTATTGTAAAGTGCCTACCTAAAAAGTCTACATCACACGATTAAAACAGCGGGTGCACAAAAAATAAACGCCACAAACAAAACAAGCAATTATTTCGTCACTGATCGTCTGATCCGTCAGGGGTGCCAACTTAGGGGTTTTACCCCTACATTTAAGGGTTTTTTTAAGGGCTTAAAATGTTTATGGGTTTTTCATACCATGTTTGTTTCTTCTATTTATGAAAAAAATGTTTACGAAATAAAAAATACAGAAAAAACTTTGTTACTGGATTAATGTTATGCCTTTTTATGTCTTTTTTATGATTTTTTTGTAAATAAGAAGTTCACGATAGGTCCAGATCAGTTCTCTTGATTCCTTAAATTTTTAATATGTTTTTTTTTGTAAATAGGAAGTTTGCGATAGGCCCTCAGTTCTCTTGATTCCTTAAATGATTGATTTAGGGGTTTTTCTCAAAAAGCTCAGTTTTAGGGGTTATTGAGCTTGAAATTAGGGTTCAGTAAAATTTGGAGTTGGTAACCCTATGTTCGGTGAGGACGAGACTCGCTTCCCAATGTTCCCATAGACCCTCGAGGTCTAAGTGCTGCAGGGGTCCGTTTAATTGTTATAGGGCATTATATGTGTATGAAAAAGTTTTAAGGATAATGACTATTTTAATGGGGGCCTCTCTAATCTTATAGTAATTGCATAATGTAGTGTTTTGAGAATAAATTATTTTAAAAGTATATATTATAATATGTATAATTATATTAGTAACAATTTACGTCTAATTTGACATATACAATAACATTGAGTATAAAAAGCACGCTAAATATAATAACCCATTAAAAACTTCAATTATTATCTCATCTTCAATCATTTTTTATCAGTCTAATATTTTTCATGAACATTGAAAACCTGAGAAAATCGCCGTCGTCGTCGTAATGTCGACGCAGAGATAGAATTGAGGTAGATTAAGGGCCTGTTCACACTAGCGATTGACTTGGGCGATTTTAAAGCGATTTCTGTACAAAAATTGCTCGCGGCGATATCGATATCTCCTATTAACTATGCGTATAAGGAGGTCAATAGTCTATTATGGGTATAATAGCCACGCTGGGCAAGCGGACTAGCGATCGCAGTAACGTGTCCACTATGATGACGCTGCTGCCCATCACCAATCTTTTATCAAATAATGGTCAGTGGCACTTCAATCCCTTAGTCGACTCTCACGACACCCGCAGGAGGAGTTGGGGTGCTGACAAATGTATTTTTACTACCGTTACTACACGGCTCGCTCGCACCTATCAAGTAGTAATATCATTCGACCGTAACATAAAATAAGTAGTATTAATGACTAAGGTATTGAAGTGTCACTGACCATTCTACAAGATTGATGATGGGCAGCAGCGTCATTATAGTGGACACATTACTGCGATCGTAAATCCGCTTGCCCAGCGTGGCGATTATGGGCATTTACCTCCTAATGCGTCTATACGCATAGTTAATAGGAGAGGCCTACGTCGAGCAGTGGATGATGATGATAACATAAAATAGCCCACTAAAATAAATGAAATGTTGTCAATACCAGAGTACGAGCGGGATCAATAGAAATGAAGTCCGCGTTAATCACTTGGCGTCAGCTCATGGTATACTCCATTTCAAATACCATGGCCCGATGCCACATAAAACTTTGCAGTGGCATCGGGCCATTGTATTTGAAATGGAGTATAAGCACACTGGAGTCCATTTTAATTATTATAATGGGGTACAATGTAACGGCGTGGAAGTTTTAGGGATCATAAGCGTCTTAATGGGAGACTGCGCCCTCTGTAATCTTGTATGGTGTAACTTAATAGTGCAACATGAGAGTGAACTGGTTTTGAAAATGGGGTCGGTAAAGTAATTCGAAAAATATACATGTCTGTCACCGATTACTCTTATTTTTTGGGTAACATTTAATTGTGATTTAGTTTTAAGTATTTGGGATGCTTACAAGGTGGCCAAAAACATGCTTTCCCTTTGTTTCTTTGCATAAACTTGATTTATAGTTATTTTTCTATGTACATAAATGGGGCATTTCAGAACAATTGCCGTTCGTTTACAATTTCTACAGGCCTAGCCAAGATGCCATGCTACAATCGTATACGATAAGCGATAAGTCACGTGAACATACATTATTATTATGAAACCGCGATGAGAAAGGGATTCGAAAGTACTGTTGACACAAAAGTGTATAAGTCAGTCTAGGTTATATTTAGGTTATTTTATTTTTTATATTTATTTTTATATTTATTTAGGATATTGTATTCATAGTTATATTCATATATGCATAGTTTAAGTGTAGAGACTTACAGACAATAGATTAATTAATTACTCACTACATCTATAAACAACTCTTTTCATTGGTAAATTTTGTGTCATTTGTTGTGTCAACAGTACATTCGAATCCCCTTCTGATTCCGGTTTGATAATATGTATAATGGTCATGTGACTTTTCGTTACAATTAGTCATATTCATATTCATATTCATATCATTTATTCATTAACAATACATAAGATTGTGTTTGAACATTTAAAATAAATTAATATTACAAGAATTTCCATTTTAGCAAAAAATTATACACAGCAAGTCAAACAAAATTTATATCGAATAATATAATAATATTTCATATTAGGTACTTGCACACAAAATCCTTAATACTAATGATTAAAGTCAAAACAAAAACTTACATACCAGAATTCCAATGTCAAAAATAACAAAATTACACAAATTTACATGCTAAAAAATAAATAAATAAGTCATTCTGTTTTACCAAAATCATCAACCGAATAATATAAACATTGTACAAGCAGTATACTTTTGAGTTTTCTACAGAAAGTATTAATGTTTGTGAGTGATTTTAACTCAACTGGCAGTTTATTAAAAATACGAATTCTTTGAAAACTCTCAGTATGCTTTACTACTCTCAGCCTGGTAACTATGTTTTGAGACAAGTCCTTTCGCCTAGTCGCAAGACGCTTTTCTCTTTCCTCTACTGACTCGGTACTAAGAATATGCTTTAACAAATCCTTAAGTATTAGAAGTACGTACAGACTAGGGACAGTAAGGATTTCAAATTTAATAAAATATTCCCGGCAGGAAGTCTCCTGTGGTATTTTTGCCATTAGCCTAATAGCTCTTTTTTGAGCAACGAAAGCGCATTGAACATTGTATTTGTAGCTGTTTCCCCACAATTTAATACTGTAACGTAATTTCGACTCTATCAAAGCGTAGTAGACCATTTTTAGTTGTTTTAGTGTCAAAACATCCCTCAGACTCCTGAGTGCATAGCATGAGGAGCTGATTGATTTTGTCAACGTCTCAAGCTCTTTCTTCCAGTTCAACATAGAATCAATCTGAACACCAAGAAATCTAGCTGATTCTACTTGTTCTATACTAACGCCTTCCAAATTGATATGTATTAGGTCTTTGTTTCGGGCTGTCGTTCTAAAAAGTAGGGCGTTTGTCTTGGTTGTATTTAATTGCAGATTATTATTAGTCGTTATTATTAGTCATTCTCATACCTATATTTATTACTTATCGCTTATCGATAGCAGAGTGGCATCTTGCTAGGCATGCTGAAATGCTGGAGGAGCAATAGGTACAGTCAAGTGCAAAAATAAGTATCGGAATAATCCGCTCATAAATATGTTACGACGTTCTTATTACACAGAATTAGAGTGCACTGGGACATATTTTTGAACATTTTTGTGTACACCTTATTTTGTCTTTGACTGTACCTATTGAGATTGGTAATATTTCATGACTTGGATGGTTTTACTCGTACTTATAACTTGATTTTATATTTGTGACCTTTGTCCTTTTTCTTTGAATTAAGTACATAGCTGCCATAGCCAAAGCCATGTAAACATTCTCGAAGAGTGCTTCAAATATCACAATAAAAATATAATACTAAAGTATGAGTAAGTGAATCCAGACCAATGTTGAAATAAAATCCGGCTTCTATATTTATTGTACAGTCGTAGATATCAGTACTAGGTAGACCCGGGTAAAAATAATAAGCTGATTATTCATATTTAATCAAAACGACAATTAACTAAGTCAATTAAAGTAAGTATATAAATTTGAATCAATACGGAAAAACCCACGCTCAATTTATTTACTTGGAATAAAATTTTACCTAAAGAGAATTTGTGCTTATTAGTTAATTAGACAAACGATACTCGGTGATATGTTATTTTCTATAATTCCATGTCATATCCATGCTTCCTTAATAACAAGGCAAAGATAAAAGTCCAGGCAACTCTGCCCTCCAATCGCGGAACCACAGCTGCCGAGTCCCACGGAACCCTGACGCTATTCGACATTGCTCAGACAGGTCATGACATCACATCAGCAGTGTTATTCACTAAGGAAACCGCCTTGCTAACAGCGCTGTGACAGCGCTGCGGCAGCGTCGAGCCTAAAAATGGTATTCACTAATACTCTTTAAACGACATTAGCGCTCGGCGATGAATACGGCGTGAGCTGGAACTACACTGCGTCGAGAGTTACCGCCTACAGTTCGACGACGAGCTGTTCTATGTTAGTGAATACCGTTTTTCGCAGCGCTGCGCTCTAGGTCGAAGTGACGGCTGTCTCGTCGTCGAGCTCGTTGACGAACGCAGCGTCGAATGTGTGAATAAGAGAATAGCATAGCAGATAAATCGTCCTATTAGTGCAAATACTTGTTAACTGTTAAGTGCACGAAATGTGTTATTCGATCTACTAACAAATAAAACATGGAACCCGCACGCCGTATTAAATTGCCTTTCGAAAACGGTCCTGAGTTTTAGTTGAAAAGTGTCACCTCTTCAATGCATCACGGTAATGAATGTCAATATCGACGTATAAAAACGTAAACCTCTATTTAAAAATGGTTGTGATTGGTCCATCAAAGTTTCGATGGGCTATATTCTAATATTTGTCAAAGATATTGCGCCGAAATATGCGCGCTGTTAAGAAAAGTCATGAAAAGCGCTATGTCCTGCCCATGTTGGCACAATTGAACAATTGCTTTTGGGGGCATTTTTGAACTGGCGTTAGACGTCCGTGTTATATATGGTCGCAGTATTCGATAGTGAATATTATTATCATGATGATAATAAAATTGATTCTAAAACCTGATTTGTGCCGAACTGCGATCTTCGGAATCCACAAACTAGGATGTATTTCTGTCACTCTAAAAGCCTTCGTTGGGGTGACGGACATAAATCCTCTATTAAGAACATTTAGCTTCACGTTAGAAGGCCTGGATGCTTAGACAAGTTGCCAATCGCTAACGCTTAATCGCCAATCGTAAGCTAAAGGGAGCTAACTGTCTTTGTCGCACTAATATGAAAAAGTGACAGAGAGGAAAAACTACGATACGCTAAATGGGCGAATTTTTATTTTGTTGTTGTTTTTTAACATTTTCCAAATTTGGACTTTTTTACATTTTTTCTACACAGAATCACGAGCTCTTTCGATCCGGATAGAAATTAAAAAGTGTCCCTAAAAAAAATCCATTGAGTTACTATTTTTCATACACTTTCTTCGACCGTAACTCAGTGGATGATAAAAAAATATATGGAATTCTTAGGACACTTTTTTCTGCTAATGAGGATCGAAAGAGCTCGCGATTCTGAGTAGAAAAAATATGATATTATCCAAATATGGATTTTTTTTTAAACTACAACAAAATAAAAATTCGCCTTAATACTAAGCGTTAGCGATTGGCAACTTGGCTAAGCATCCTGGTTATGTCACCAGCGGCTACAAAATATATTTGACTATTGCCATCGCCCTAAACCAATTTGCCCGCCGCTCGGTTCCTTTGTCCAACCGAAGCCATTACGGCATTTTTTCGAGTGCACATTCTGCATTTTATTCTGTGCAATAAATCGATGGTTCTAGCGAAAATGAGATAATAAATTATACCATATTTTAGGACGGCCATTTTCATGTTTTATTAATGCAATGAATTATAGTTTTTCGGTACATTTGTTGGGTTGACGTAATTTCAACGATAATCTGAAGCATAATAGTAAAGCTATATGTATTGTATGTATTTATTCCCTATCCTGCGTGTTAATTTTTTTAAGTTATTGTTATTACGTTGCTATACTTTATTTACAAAATAATCGAGAAACTTCTTTTCCTTTACCTACCGCAACGTTGACAAAAAAATACTTCCTGGGGCCCATTTCTCGAAGCTAGTAACTTGTAATACAAGCGGAAGTCCTTAGGCCCGTTTCTAAAAAGTTTGTAACTTGTAATACACCTGGGGCCTATTTCTCGTACCTTATTAGACAAGTAATATTAGTCCATGGCCTAATATTTTTTACAAGTTTACAAATTTGCGTTTCTCGAAGCCACTCTAATAAAATATTAGTTATTAGTTAGCAGTTACCAACTAATAAATATTAGCTAATATTATTAGACCTAATTTGGTTTTGGTTTCTCGAATACAGAGAAAAATATCTACACTGGTAAAATACACTCATAAAGCTATTAGTCGCCGAAGCTTGGTAAAAAATATTAGTCCAAACTATTAGCGTGTTACTTTTACAGTTAACTAAAGAAAATTATAAAATGTGGACGGATTCGGATGAGAAATTATTAAAATTGTTAATTCCTTTCATTTTTAAACGGTTTTTATTAACTTCACCGCGTATCAACTGTCGTCGATGCTTCAAATCTTGTGATCGATTTTTCGACCACTTCTACTGCACCGAAATCAATAAAATTTTGAACTCTTATCAAATCCCCATGACAATGCAATATTATAATATTTGTGTCCTTGTATCCTCAAAGCCTGATGCTGCAGACGTACTGCTTACCTTAACCGAGAGTGTTAGACACGTGAAAATGAAAGTATAGCATGTTTGGCATAATCAAATACTAACAGCCTGATCTTGACTTCCAACTCCTCACTCCTGATGCTGCAGTACTGCCTATAATAACCGCAAGGTTTATCTTTTACGGATATCTTGATTTTAAAGAAGTTCTTTAGATACTAAGTAGAAACATACGAATGTAATACTAACATCCAACTCCTCAAATCTGATACTCCAGTGTCACTGCCTGCCACAACCGCTAGGTTTAGCGATATGTAGATTTTGCAGTACTGCTTTAGGTATTTGGTAGAAACATACGGATTTAATTATCATCATCATCATATCAGCTGAAAGACGTTCACTGGTGAATATAGGCCCCCCCAAAGATTGCCACAAGGACCGGCCCTGTGCCACCCGCATCCAGCGACCTTCACCAGGTCATGAGTCCACCTTGTGGGGGGCCTACCCACGCTGCGCCTTCCGGTACGTGACCGCCACTCGGGAACCTTACCGCCCCAACGGCCATCGGTTCCACGCAATCCACGCGCGACGAGCCCCGCCCACTTCAGTTTAGTGATTCGAAGAGCTATATCGGTTACTTTGGTTCTGCTGCGGATGGTCTCATTTGTAATCCGATCTCGCAGAGAGATTCTTAGCATAGGCCTCTCCATTGCCCTTTGGGTGACTTTGAGCCTTCTTATGAGGCCCATTGTAAGCGACCACGGTTTAGTACCGTATGTCATTGCTGCGGCCCTCCGGCTGATAGACTCATAAGGTTACAGCGTGAGTGATTCGCGTAGGGCCAGCCGTCGCGCCTGCGTCCCTCCGGCTGATAGACTGACAGCGTGAGTGGATCGCGTAGGGCAAGCCGTCGGGCCTACGGCCCTCCAGCTGATAGAGTGACAGTGTGAGTGGTTCGCGTAGGGCGAGCCGTCGGGCCTGCGGCCCTCCAGCTGATAGAATGACAGCGTGAGTGGATAGTATAGGGAGAGCCGTCGGGCCTGCGGCCCTCCAGCTGATAGAGTGACAGCGTGAGTAAATCGCGTAGGGCGAGCCGTTGGGCCTGCGGTCCTCCAGCTGACAGAATGACAGCGTGAGTGGTTCGCGTAGGGCGAGCCGTCGGGTCTGCGGCCCTCCAGCTGATAGAATGACAGCGTGAGTGGTTCGCGTAGGGCGTGCACTCGGACCTGCGGTCCTCCAGTTGATATACAGACAGAGAGTGTGAGTCTCTCGGATTCACTTAGTGCGTGCCTGATAGAGTGACAGCGTGAGTGAATCGTGTAGGGCCAGCTGTCGGTTCCTAGCCTATCACCTCCGGTTGATAGGCTGACAGCGCAGGTGGTTTGCGTAGGACGTGCACTCGGACCTGCGGTCCTCCAGTTGATATACAGAGAGTGTGAATCTCTCGGATTCACGTAGTGCGTGCCATAGTGCCGTCGGGCCTATGGCCCTCCGGTTGATAGATTGCATGGATTGACCCTTTAGGCCCTCGGTTCGCGTCAGACCTGCGGTCCTCCGGTTGGTCGACTCAGAGAATGAGTTTATATTTTATAGTCTCGAAATTCGACTTGTATAAAAATTTAAACTTGAAATTCTCAATAAACCAAATTGACTGATAATTATTCCTTATTGTCAGATCTCTGTTATCGAAAGGTACGTATTGTATGAATAACACGTCCATCTTCGGGCATTCAACCTTACATTAACCACGCCGAGCCTTTGGTTTTTATTTGTCAATCGAGATATTAAATAAAAAAAATGGTGTCGGATTTCTACAAATATCTATTCAGCAGGGATTCGCCTCCCGTTACACATAAAATAATGTCCATTACGTTTACGAGTACATAATTATGTGTCGTAATTCGTGATGAAAGCGCGAGAGTATAAACGCTAATTAGCATGCATAATTGTATTACATATTACAAACAACATCGGTGTAGTATCGGAAATTAACTTAACAATTGCACTAAAAACTTGAAAATAAAATAAGTAAAAAAAGTTTTAAGTTAAACGGTTTTTATTGCACCAAAAACTAGAAAATAAAAATTTGTTATAACTAACCGTAGATACAACTTTCTGTAGATTACTCACGTGAAACTATTATAACTGTAGTTTTCCCAAGTCGGATGCTGGAAGCCACGTTTAGCCTCTATGTCAGTGGATTAAGCGTTACCTAATTGGAAACTTTTACTAAACTAAAATAAAAACGTGGGGCGTTATTCATCATCATCATCATCCATAGAACAAAACTTATTACACTATTGTTGTCTTGATTTATATGTGTGTTCTTAAATAACTATAGTGACTTAATCACAATTGCGTACGCCCCACGTTTTTATTTTAGTTTGGTAAAAGTTTCCAATTAGGTAACGCTTAATCCACTGACATAGAGGCTAAACGTGGCTTCCAGCATCCGACTTGGGAAAACTACAGTGATAATAGTTTCACGTGAGTAATCTACAGAAAGTTGCATCTACGGTTAGTTATAACAAATTTTTATTTTCTAGTTTTTGGTGCAATAAAAACCGTTTAACTTAAAACTTTTTTTACTTATTTTATTACGTTTATCTATTTAGGTTAACGTATCCGAAAAGCTTCCAAATAAAATAACTCTGGCTTCCAATATATTCCTCAAAACCATCAACTTCATATCCATTCTTAATAAATTTAGATATTTGATTTTAACTAAACAAAATATTTGCTCTTTACCGCCAATGATTTTTTTTTAATATGTAATTAAGGCATGAGTAATACGCCAATCAGTCAAGCTGGACTAATATTTTTTATTAGTTTACCAATATTAGTTACAAGTCTAATAATTATTTTCGAGAAACAGAAAATATTAGGACTTGTAAAATTTTCACTAATAACGAATGTCTCTTTGTAACATCATTAATAAGATAAGGACATCCGCTTGTATTACAAGTTACAAGCTTTCGAGAAATCCTCGACTCGATAATCTCATGAATCTCATGATAGAAATTGAAAGTGTCAGCCTCCAAATTATATTTATTTTTGAACTATACGGTCCAGTTCAAAAATATGTATCGAAAGAATCCCCTCATAAATATGTTACGACGTTCAGAGATTACAGTTATTACATTTAATTAAAGTGCACTGGGACATATTTTTTAGCATTTAATACACCTTATTTTGCGTTCGACTGTAGCTGTACGTATGTAGGTACCCAGTCTAACAATGTAACTAAACAGTTTTAAAACCGTTACTACGCAACCAGTTTGAACGCACTAATTAAATATAATGAGTAATGTATAATTAAAGCCATAACTAGGCATTAATACATAAATGCAACAAGCTTTCATTTCTTTACAGTACAGTCCGGTAAGAAATTGCAATAAGTACAGACAGGCAAAAAAGTCGCAACATAGTTGCTATCTTGATCGTATGTAAAATTATATGCGTGGGCAGTTCGTCGCAAAGAAAGCTTTTCAATAAACTAGTTACTACTATTATATTAGTTTTTGGACATTAGTTCTTAGTAAAAAAACCGGCCAAGTGTGAGTTCGACTCCCGTGGAAAAGGTTTCGTACATTGACTAAATAAAATATTGAGATTTTCTATGATATTTTAAAATACTTTCTTCTTATAGGTTCTTGTAGTTTTTTTATAGGTTTTCCTATAAACTATACGTAAGGAACTATTTACTGTAAGTTTTGAAAAATATTAAACCCAGTAGTTTCGGAGATCAGGGGACGAGGCATGGACATTTTGCGCATATCTTGAATATTACTTTTCAGACAATCATAAGAAAAATATTTCAATTCCTCACACTAAATCCTTTCATTTAATATGTACGAGTATATCATATGATGCAGTTTGCAAAACTTCTTTTTCTGATTTATTTCCCAAGTGTAAATAGCCATCATATTTCAAATTAATTTATTTACAACGTTCCGCGTGTGCAAAATTACAATGAGTGCAAAATTTTAACTCAATCGGTCTAGTAGTTTTGGAGCAAATAAATGGGCTGTATAGACAGACAGACATACGAGTGGTATTGAAACCAGGTCGTTAATGTAATGAGGGTTACTTTGTTTGTAGTTGGGCGTTTTCACAAACCGTTGTTGAAATCACTTTGTTATTTAATTCGGACAAGTTTGGGCTTGTTCTACTCAGGATCACGAGCTCTTTCGATTCTAAAGGTGCGTGCAGACTAAAAGAGCATTCGCTCATTCTATCGACGCTCTACGAAGTTCTTTTTGTGTAAACAGAGACAGAACATTATTTCGTTGTTCTTATAGATTCTATCAATATTCTAAGAATGGTCGCTCGCTTGGTGTAAACGCTCATCCGAGCGTGCGAACAGTCGCCTAGAGCATTATTTCGTGTTCGGAATTCGGGGACGTGCTCGTTCTAGCCGTTCGTGGCTCGAGGCACTAAACTTCAGAGAAAAATAAAAAACCAACCAAGAGCATGTCGGGCCATGGTGTGATGAGTCGTTGTCAATGCGCGAAGCGACGCGGACGCATTGATGAGTAATTAATTTATTAATTGCGAATTAGCGCGGCCCGGCCGCTGCTAACGATTTTTCACAATGAGCGCGCAACGTGAGCCCATTGTGAACGACTTTCTGGCCTATCTGCAAGAAAAACAAAAGTTGACGCGAGATGGAGCTATGGACCTGGAGACAGCTGTGCAGTTAAGTTCCTGGGCATCGACTTTCACAGTCGATGACTTCTGTGCAGCGAAGCAGGTGCTGTGCCAATACTTAGGAATTGCCGGCACATATGTTCCCCACCGGAGAGGGGATGAAACCGGTGAAAAGACCCTTGGGGATATAAAAAAGATCCTAAGGGATTACGAGGACCGACTTCCGGGGTTTGTGAAGATGGGAGCTAGCCTGCCGTCTGTCTCTCCGGAGGACGTAGACGTTCGCAGCTTGTTGAAGGATATCGTGGCCCTGAAGACAAGTCTTGCGGAAGTAATTTTGAAATTTGACGCGGCCCAATTAACTATTGCCGAGCTACGCAACGAAGTCATCAGTTTGCGGAATAGCGCTCCTAATACTCGGTCAGCGGCGTCAAGTTTCAAGACCGAAGTCCGACCCGGCTCGTGCGTCGGGTCACGTTTACGTGTTGCTGACACCGCCACTAGTGTCGCACGCGCCGCTCCGCCGTCCGCGCCGCCCCCGCGCGCCCGGCCGCCCCCTGTTTCGAAGCTACGTCAGCGTGCCTACGCCGATGTCGTCACCGGGCAGCAAGTCGCAGCTGACCGAGTCAACTCGCCCTCTAAGGCGGGTGAATTACGGGCTCCCAGTAGGGAGATGTCCTCCCGCACCAGTGTAGATAAGGAGGGATTTACACTGGTTCAAAGGAAGAGCAAGGTGCGCAGGGCGCCTCGCAAGACTCTGGGTGGCATCGCCGAACCAGCTAATTCTGGTCTTCGGGTCGCAACTCCGTGTAAGGCGCTCTACGTATCACGCCTGCATTACTCCGCCGTGGCTGATGACGTGGCGGAGTACGTCCACCGGAAGACTGGCCTCTCGCTGAGGGTGCAGCAGCTGCGGTCGCGCCACTACGTGCACTTCAGCTCGTTTGTGGTGCGCGTGCCGCGGCCGCTCCAAGACACTATCGCGAGTCCGGACTTCTGGCCGAAGGGCGTCGTGGTTCGGCGGGTTCGGGGCAACCTGCCGAACCCTACGACACCGGCTCAGACGACGCAACGGAGCCACGCAGTTGTGTCGCCTAAATCTAATTAATGTGTTTTTCTATTTCTATATTCTATTTTGTATTTGTATTGTATAATTTTAGTTTCATGACGCATTGGTGTTCTACTGTAATGTCATGTAAACTTTTGTTTTAATAAATAAATAAATAAATAAATAAATGGTCAGTGTGGGGTTCCGTATTTATTCAAAAACGGCTGGACCGATTACGTTCGTAATAGTTTCATTTTAAAGTATATAAAGTATAATCAGAGTATATAAAGTATATAAAGTATAAGCATTATAAGCAACGGGCGCTCGTTCGCCTGGTCTAAACAGCTCTAGAGCTCAGAGCATATGCTCTAAGAATCAGTTCTTGGATTGCGCTCTAGTTCTTGGTTTGCGTTCTTGCTCGTTGATATTTTGGTGTAAACGCTGAGAACGAACTTCCGTTTACACTAAAAGATCAAGAATCAATGCTCTATTCTGGTTCTAGCTCTTTGTTCGCTTGGTTTATACGCACCTTAATAGGAGAAAAATAATGTTCCAAAACGTTTTTACCGTTCATAAATGTTCAAAGGCGGTAGTATAATGGAAGGAATGAAAACTGTATGAAAATTATGGGACATATTTTTTCTCTTAACAAAATCGAATGAGCTCGTGATTCTGAGTCGAATAAGCCTAAACTTGACCAAATTATAGCAAGGTGATTTCAAAAACGGTTTGTGAAAACGTCCAGTTTGTACGTTGTATGAAACATTGGGCAGTATCAGGATAGAGCATCATCATCATAAATTTAAGAGCTGCACTCTTGTCGGTGGAAAATTATGAACTCGTGTTAAGGGGCTTTACTTTTACACTCGTTCACAAATTATTATTTACCGCCCTTAATACACAATGTGCTATTAAAATCTCTTCAATTGTTTTTTTTAGGCTAAAGCACCCTAGGAAATAATAATAATACACAGACAACGGCTTTTTTCAACATCAAAAGAGGACTGTTAACTATCTATAGCATTACTAAAAAAACACCATTCGACAGTTCAAATTGCCGCCATTGTTGTTCTACGCCGGCGCTTCGTTGGGTTTCGATTCTGATCGCTCCCCGTTCGAACGATGATTTGAGTAATATTTTTTTCTCAAACACGCAATGAAATATTGTTGTTATGTTCCTTATAATAGGCTGTGAAGTATGACGTTTCAGGTGCGACTGGACAAGAGATCGTTAATGGAATTTAATACAAACCTTGAAGGCCTAGGCCGGCAGTGCTCTTTTTTAATTCCATTCCACATAAATTTGTGGCACAGGCATCATAACATTCTGCCACTATGCATATAAAAAAAACTTTGATGTTTTTGTTGTTTATTTCATTACATGTTTGAGAAAAGCACTACATATACATACCTCAGCCGGAAATATGGGGTTGCCCGCCTCAGACCTATCCGTCGTCAATATGTCTTCGGCCGGCAAAGCCCTTTCGTCCCGGCCTCTATAGTAACGTACTACAATATTCGTTAACGAAATAAAACTAGTAGACACCCGTAGAATAAGAACCCTGTAAATAGTTGATTGGCCACAGGAGCATGGAAACGAGACAGTTACCTTCCGTTTTGGCTTGGTATAGGTACCTACTTACTTGCCATGTTACCAACTTTTTTAAGATTTTCAGTTATTGATTGTTTATTTACGAGCATATACAAAATATTTTCTTCGGTTACCGCGAGGATTACACATGAAATAAAATTATGAAAACGGATAAACTCGCGTATATTAACTAACTTTAACTTCATTCCGACGTTTCGAACACTTGATAGGGTTCGTGGTCTACGGATGACATCACATCATCATCATCAGTCATCCGTATAATATACGCGAGTTTATCCGTTTTCATAGTTTTATTTCATGAGTAGGATTATGTTTATTGTGGAGTTACATAATTATGTGAAATAATAGACAAAAGTAATGATGAGTGATAAAAGTAAAGTTGCATTGCAAGCATCCTTATGCTACGTTACCCACTTACCACACGTCCTTTGGGAAAAAAAGCCAATGGAAAACATTCTTATAATAGGGCTGTTTTAATTGCAAGCCGTTGTAATAACAACTATCGATCAAGAATCGAGAGCCCTCCATTTTAATGAGATTTGGTCCGAATTAAGCTTGCAAGTACACTCAGACGCGAATGTGCGATGTGATGTAGCAGTTTGCTTACCATCGCCAGTAGCAGTACAGCCGCCATCAGATATATCGTAGAGATCGGAGTCTCAAAAATATCTGAACATGCCTCTATCGGTAAGGCAATAAAGGCGTGTTCAGCCATGCTATTCTCTTATATATACATTCGACGCTGCGTTCATCAACGAGCTCGACATCGAACAGCCTTCACTTCGACGTCGAGCGCAGCGCTGCGGAAAACGGTATTCACTAACGTAGAACAGCTCGACGTCGAACTGTAGGCGGTGACATCCGATGATATCCGAGAACACAAATTCAGCAAGAACGCCGAAAATACTTAAATAAATGTCACCCTAGTTTCCCATTCAACTTTTGTACGTCAGTTTTGAAAGAGCGTCATAAACAGACAAACGAAATAACGACATGGGGCACTTTTTATTCTTCATTATAATCATCAATTATAGCAGCAACTAGTTTTTATTGGCACAAAAACTCGGGCTTTGCTTCGAATTTTAATTACAAATTATAATTACAGAGGGGATTTATTTTGGAATGTCAGATTATATTAATTTTATACGCTAACATGAGCACCAAATCTGATTTACAAGCATTATACTTTTATGTAAGTCATTTGAGATATATTATAGTATAGGCTTTATTGCGTTAAAATTAAAGTAGAAAATAGTTAGGATTAAACCGTATAACAGTTCCTCTAAATCAGGGATGCTCAAACTTTTGAGAACATAACCCGCGTCTCCCTTAGGAGTTTAGGAGATAGGTAACAAATAAAATAATCACTACTTCAACCGATTTCTCCAAGATCCCATCGTTAGACCTGTACTTGGTGCCAACGTGATTAAAAAGTAGCAGACATACGAAAAAACATTCGAATTGAGAACCTCCTTCTTTTTTAAAGTCGATTAATGAACTTATCTATACAAATACATAGGCGCAGGTCTGTTACCAAGTTTATATAAAATAAATAAATAAATAAATAAATAAATATCTTGGGACATTTTACACAAATCAACCTAGTCCCACGGTAAGCTCAATTAAGGCTTGTGATGTGGGTACCAAGCGACGATATATATAATAGATAGATACATATAGATACTTAAATACATACACAACCATGAACCAAGGAACAAATATTTGTGATAAATAAATACACAAATAATGCCCTCGCCGGGATTCGAACCCGGAACCTCCAGCTTCGTAGGCAAGGTCACTACCAACTAGGCTACGGAGGCTGGCTTGGAAAATGCGTCAGTAGTTTAAGATTCCCAATGTTTTTTATGTGATGTTGTGACTTTTCTTTCTTCCTAAAGGTGCATTTAGTTTAGACCAAACGAGCATTCGCTCATTCTATCCCCCACTCTACGAAATTCATTCGTTACACAAAACGTGATACGTCGAAATTCGTAGATTTCGTAGAGTGGGAGATAGAATGAGGGAATGCTCGTTTGGTCTAAATGCACCTTAAGATTTCCAATGTTCTTTTTTATGTAATGCTATATGACAATAAACTTTTCTTTCTTCTAAGTGCTGTAACATTTTGAAAACCGCTGCTCTATATCGTGTATTCGTGTCATACAAGTTGTAATATTTATCCCTGCACGCATTATATTGAATACATTCAATGCGTGAGTGGACATCAAATTACAATTTATCGTTACAACTGTATACAATAGTGCATAAATATGAATATTATTTTCTACCTTATATTAAAGGCATAAGGTCTACCACTGTATACATATTTATGCTCGTTTGCTAAAAACTAGGGTGTCAATTAAATATTCAAAAATAGACCTTAGTGGATATTCAGGTGTAGTTTAGTTTATTTTATACGGGCTGGGTATAGAAGGCAGTTTTAAAAATGATTGATTGGACCATGCAATACTTTTTAAGGTCCAAACTTTAGTAGCAATAAAAAATGCAGATTTAATGCTTTATAATGTTTTTATGTTCGGATTTAGTTGAGCCCCTGTGTGAAGATAGTTCGAATGCAACATTTTAGTATTTATTGTAGTTGTGCAGTACAAAGAGAGTGCTATAGGTACCTTAAATTCATTATTACAATAAAATGTTTTACACGTTTACTTTTATGCTGAAATCAAACTGTCATCTGCGAATCCTTTGGGTAAATGTTTTTTTAAGTGTACATAATGTATGAGTAAATTAGCCCTTAGCACGGAGTAACATTGCCCACACGAAAAAAAAAAACCGCTACAAAGGATTTAACAAAATATTAAAATTACATTCCACTATTTTCTCGTTTTGTCTCAAATATTTTAATTTGACAAAAGATTTATTTGCGGACAATGTGACCTAAGTCTAAATGTGACCAGTTTACGGTACTTGTTTGTGTACCTACAACTCAATCAATTTAGAACCCTAGGTCATTCTAGAAGCAGTTCAAAATAGCAAATATTAAGAGGTTTCTTACAACTTCACTTCGACGAGGTCTATGCCTAGGGTGGAACGAAAATTGGTTGACTGTACTTGTAAGTTTGTAAGTGACTAATCATTAATCAATTTAATCATTCATTTAAATTAATTTTAAAATTATGATACCTAGCCCGCCATCTATCGGATAGTCTCGCAACTCGTTGGCGCTGTCATTGAGTAACGCGGTGCGGCTGTCCAAAGAACAGTCACATCGCGTTGTAGTACCGAGTTTATTTGTTAGATAGCGCCACAATTAGTTTAATATAAGTTTATTGTTTCGTTATAAATTTCGTCATCCCTAAAATTGCTATTTGCTCATACATTTTTTTTAATTTCATGCTCTTGTTGTACACTCTACTATTATTTTGTAATTTTTTTGTTTTAGTTTATTCATTTGGGGTCATTATACTAGGTATGTCTCGGTCGTAACCATCACCTATCGTCTGCGTATTTTATTAATTTGTAGGTGTTTCGTGTTTTGTAATATTTCAGTATGATATGAGAAAGTAAAATACCGTATGTTTGTACGGTAAGAGTACCTAAGTAAGAAGCTAGAGTTTACCACCGCTGGTCAACGGGAGGACTCGGTCGTACTATTTTAGTTTCTAGTTATTTCACAGGTATTTATATTCTAGGTTATCTAAGTAGTACTTACATCATATTTAGATAAATTCTTCGGTGGTTTTAAATTATATTTTGACTAATGTTTCTGCTTGGAAATGTAAATAACTCGCGTTGTTTGGCCTCTGCAGCTGCACCCTGCCTGCGAAGCCGGATGCCCGGGGTTCGAATCTCGGCGAGAGCAAATTATCTTTGTATTGACCCCAAAAATATTTTCCCTCAGTCATATTTGTTTTTTGCGTATTTTTATAGATATTTAAATACTATTTTGTATAAATATATACTCAATTAAATCTTGCCCACAACACAAGACTTAATTGAGCTTAGTAGGTAAGGTAGTGGGACTAGGTCGATGTGTGTAAGATTGTCTCACCCATACCATACCATAGCCATTAGCATTAGCCCTGTGGTGACGGTAGTAAGAATACATTTGTCACCACCCCAACTAACTCCTCCAGCGGGTGTCGTAAGAGTCGACTAAGGGATATAAGTGTCACTGGCCATTATTTGATAAAAGATTGATGATGGGCAGCAGCGTCATCATAGAGTGGACACCTTACTGCGATCGCCAATCCGCTTGCGATTATGGGCATTTACCTCCTAATGCGTCTATACGCATAGTTAATAGAAGAGACCTACGTCCAGCAGTGGACTATCATAGGCTGATGATGATACCATATCATGATTCGTACATGGTATCATACTGGTCCATTCACTATGTCAATAAAATATACAACAAAATATTTTCATTTGATTGGATTACATATTAGGTACTGCCTAGTGGCTACTGCCTGGGGTCCATTTCTCAAAAGCTTGTAACTCGTAAACTCGTAATACAAGTGTGGAAGTCTCTTTTTGACACTATTAATTAGATAAGGACTTCCGCTTGCATTACAAGTTACCAGCTTTCGAGAAATGGGCCCCAGGACGAATATATCCTTAAACCTTCTTTTTGTATGTTTTCAAGGAAAACTTTGTCACAAGTCACAAACAAGTGACTACATACATGCTGTTTTAAATGATTATCAACAGGTATTCATAGGAGCTGAGAGCCACGAAAACAACCCACTAAACTGGTTCGTGGCATTTATATACGTCATCAGGAAAGGCGGTTTTATGTATCAATTTTATTTATAGTAACTAACCATACCAGATTTTGCCCTTTAGGTAACATTGTGAATATAAGTTTGTCAGCCTCCGTAGCCTAGTTGGCAGTGACCCTGCCTACGAAGCTAGAAGTTCTGGGTTCGAATCCCGGCGAGGATATTATTTGTGTATTTATTTATCACAAATATTTGTTCCTTGGTCATGGCTGTCTATGTATTTAAGTATTTATTATGTATCTGTCTATTATGTATATCGTCGCCTGGTACCCACATCACAAGCCTTAATTGAGCTTACTGTGGGACTAGGTTGATTTGTGTAAGATGTCCCAAGACATTGATTTATTTATTTATTTTATTTATAAGTAGGTATGACGTGTATACGATCGAATATCTTGATCATTAATAACACAAGAATGCTGGTTTCAAACATTTTGCTAACCTACTTCATAAAAAGGAGTAGGTTTTTTTTTGTTGTATGTATAGGGAAATATTATTTGACCGACTCTTATCTTACTTACGACCTTTTGTTTTGCTTCATTAACAGTAGAAAAGTGCTCGACTGCTGATTGTCTAGTAAGTGTTAACGCAAAACAAAAGGCCGTAAGTAAGAAAACAAAACAATCGGTGAAATAATGTTTCTCTAACTATACCTGATGTCTCCGAGAATCGTGAACCGATTTTAAAATTTATTTTTGTTATCGAACGTGTATTTCCCCGATATGGGCCCGTTGGCACCAAGTTGGGGTCTGATGATGGGATCTTGGAGAAATCGAGGGATCTCTTCAAATGTTATACGTACATGTATGGCGCTTTTGGTAATTTTCATTCATTTACAAGAATTTGCATTCAGAAAGTAGGATTTGATGATAGGAAACCAATGATGGAAACAAATTGGGGATATTGGAGAAATCGGTTGAAGTCGGTTTTTAAAATTTTTAATTTGGTGTTTATTTCGAAAATCTGTTTGATCAACATTATTTAGAATATTTTTATAACAAATTAGACTGGAACTCGACCCGACCACGCCTGAATTAGAAACTTATCCCCTAATTCCCCTTAATCATAAACGTTTCCTAACTAAGAGACGTTTATGATTGATTAGTCTGCTCGCCACTGTCTAGCCTGGAAAAGCTTATCATGGCGGGCTGTGGAATCCATCGCTTCACTCGGGCTTCAATGAACGCCCTCGCCGAAAATATGTAATTTTAATCCCTTGTGAGGAAAATACTATTGCAGCACTCGAGAGCTTAATGAAACTGTCCATGGGCCTAAGTTCCTGCTTTCCATCAGGTGGGCTGAAAGCTCAGTTGTGTACCTTCGTCTCATAAAAAAAACTAAATAATTACCAAATTTTATGCAGAGTACCTATGCCTTAGGCACTGGTCTCACCGCGAGCTACTAAGCTATGAAACATCGGCTATAAACACGAACAAAAGATACGCAATCCCGCGTAAATAAAAGAGACACGGCGATACTCGCCCAGCTATCACCGCTGGGCGAGTATCGCCGTGTCTCTTTTATTTACATGGGAGTGTGTATCTTTTGTTCGTGTTTATAGCCGATAGTTCATAGCTTAGTAGGTCGCGGTGAGACCAGTGCCTTACCTACCTAAATTGTTTGGTTTTTGGATAACTCTGGAGACCATACCATAATGAGTCCATGGAAGTACGATTACGTCAAGTATTCAAGGTAATTTAGGGATAAATAAAACGACACATGAAACTACATTAAGTAGGTATTACTTTATTAAAACAAATATCACAGCCGAAAACTAAACTAAAGTTCATTTATCATTGCCATAACCAAGAAGACCAAGAAGTTAATAACTCTACAGGATTCCACACCATTACTTCTTTTACCATAACATCCTCCCTTTTCTGGACTCGTGTCACTGGAGAGCCAGTTCTAAATAAAAACATCCCTTTCGTCTTACTACTACACCCATAACCTATCACCTTCGCACGACCTTTACAATCTCCTCTCATGACATCCTCCCAATCCGAGCATTTCTGTCCTTTAAAAGATTTATCATTTACCACAGAAGCAGCAAAAAGCTTCCACGCTTGAGCATGATCGCATTCAAGACTAATTTTCCTATTTTGACATTCTGGCTGTTTCACATCAACACCATTAACGTACACATCTAGATCTCCTATAGGATCCTCAAGACCTAACACCCCAGCGCTTGTATGGATAACTTGAACAAATTTAGCATCGCTTTTAGCTAGTCTAAAATCTTCAGCTATACACGGCTTAGCTGGATCTAAAGCAGTAATCCTGCTTACATTCTTTCCCATTCCTTGTTGGACTAACTTTCCAGTTATACCAGCAACGTGAGCTCCTAAACTGAATCCGATTAAATGTACATTTTTAAGATTATATCCTTTCCTATTTATGCTTTTAAGAAAGGAATACAGAAGCCTTGCTAAAGGTTGTACCCTTGAGGCTGAATCTACATAACCCCTGCAAAAAGACAATCTAGTATCTAGAACTAAAACCATTGGTATTTTCTTCAAAAGAGCATTGACTAAAGTAATTGTCGACTCGTCAGTAGGAGTGTTCCACCAGCCAGGGACGTATAAAACTAAGGAAGAGGGTCGTTGTGTCATGAACTGTCTTGGAGCTTCGGAGACACGGTAGGTCCTGTTGGAGTGGGGGGTGAACTCCACCAGGTCGATGAGGGGAGCCTCGAAGGTGAAGGGCCGGTGGAACAGCACTTCCAGCGGCAAGACTTTACCTGGAACGAGAAAATTGATTATTTAGTTAGTTTTAGATGATGAACATGATCATGTTGAGGATATTACTTTTGGTCCAATTAGTTTTAAAGAGACAATCTCTGAGATCAGAGGTCTAATGATACGCCTGTTTGTTTTTCCATGCCTAATGGTTAAATACAGTGACACAGATAATGGTATTACAATTTATGAAGGTACCTACTAGGTATATGTTACATAAGGTATTAGGTATAATTATGTTAAGTATATATGTGCTATTCGTAATAAAACAGTTTGAGATTAAAGCGTCAATAAAATTACCAAATAAATACACACAAAGTTTAAATGTGTAATTATTGATGAAAGATATACAGGGTGTTTTTTTTTTCGACCGTTCAAATTCTAAGTAGTGAATGTGTAGGTCATACTGACCAACTTTTACTATGGGGACAAAGTGGAAATTGCGAAAAAAAAATCAGCTGTTTCATACATTTCGGCCGGCGTAATGCCGCCAATTTGTATGAAACAGCTGATTTTTTTTTCGCGATTTCGACGTTGTCCCCATAGTAAAAGTTGGTGAGTATGACCTACACATTCACTACGTAGAATTTGAACGGTGGAAAAAGAACACCCTGTATGAGCATCAAAACATGTTGATACATTTTGACTTGTGTGTAACTCAATATGGTAGGAGGAAATCAGTAAATGCAGGTTTACATCAAACGTGGGTCATTTGTCCTTTATCTGTGCAGATTCCCCATTAAAACTCGTAACATATATTTTATTACGAAATCTCTAGGCAAAGTTTTAATAATATAATAATTCACGTACTAAACACGGTCAAAAGCAAAATATTGAAAGACATAATTGCCACAATCGTACTTGTAAGTAGGTAATTAAAATGACGAAGATGACGTAATAATAACGCAGGGTGAAGGTTGACAGGTTGTGGCTTTGTTCCACGACATTACTTAACTGTAATGAGGTATAATCAGCATTACACGCACATCATACGATAAAGAGGTATTTTCTGCTCTAGCGCAACAAGAAGATTGTATAATTGGATACAATTTTTGTAGCTATAATTTGGAGTTTTTCATTTCGACCACTATGTCACTGTGCTTACACGGGTTGGAGTAACGTTTACTCGATATATAAAGTAGTCCATCACGCTCGCTCCAATACAACAATGGGAAGTCATGGTACGGCTACTGAGAAAGTAAGCTCTCTGAATAAAAATCTGACTTGACTGGCGACCGCCATACTGAATTCCTCCAGTTTTAATCCGAGCGTGCTGAAAATCCATAAGGATTCCTGTTCTGTGTTTATACACGTAAAATATTTTTTAATTATTCCGTTCATATGAGCGTGTTGCCCTTTTCAAAGGGGGTTTTGTCTTGTTTTTAACGTCACATTAAAAAAACCATAACCGAGTTCCAAGGAAGAACCCCTTAAGATACGAAACCAATCATAACCCATGTAACTTCCAATGGGAACACACTTAAAACTAGCTTCAAACTTCATTTGACGATTTATCAAAAGTGCATTTTTAGCATGTGTCAATTTAATGTTTTTTTATTTTTTAAGTATGAGACTTAGACACGTGTTTTTTCTGTATTAGATAGCTTATTTAATGTAGATTTAGGATCTGTGCTTAACTCAATACCTGCCATAAGGGACCTATAGCCATGGACGGTCACATATCTTTTTAGTTTTTACGTAATTAAAAACCGAACGAATCACAACGCATCATCAGTATTACGATACAACGAGGAAATGCCGCCAGCATCCTCGGTACAATGCCACAAGGGCCCATCTTAGAATAGGTTAGGTTAGTTACTTTAGTTAGATTGAATTTATGTATATAAATAGTACAGTTTTAAAATAAATACCAACGTTTAATCTCTTTTTAACTTAAGTTATCGATGACCGGTCTCATCGTGATCATCGTCCAAAGAAGACGGGCTCGAGCCGGTACGGTCTATTATGAATCATCGTTTAGTCGACCGTGAACCTCTCCGAGACTTCCTTTCGATTTGCCAAACGAGTTAAATAATAAATACATGCGGAATAAATAACGACCATTACTTTATCCACAATCTGTATCTTAACCCGGATATGGCATATATTTTGTTGTATATCGGCTTCCGAGATCTGCTGATATATTTTGGTGATTACCGGTAATGATAATCAAGCTTTTAAGGAAAACTATTTGGCTGAAGATGTGTATACTGCCTTACTGCCTTTGGTTGCCATACATACGCACATCATATTTAGGTACAGTCAGCAGCAGATATCGCTTAGCGGGTAGGGTGTTCAAAATGATCTTAACACTCTTAATAACTCTTATAGTCTTAGCAATAAGATCGTGCCAAGTTCATTTTGAACCCCCTGCCAATTTCGTAGAGTGGGGGAAAGAATGAGCGAATGCTCGTTTGGTCTAAATGCACTTTTCCATGTTTTATTTGTTCTTAGTTCCACAAAAACTTGTCCTTAGTGTGTTACTAAAGCCATTAAGTATTATGTATATACCACAGGTATACAGGGTGTAAGTCTAATACGGGCGAAGCTCTTAACGGGTGTTAGTTTACGACATACGAGTAATAAGTACATTCAAATAACTTTTACTTAAAATTAGAGCAACAAAATTTTCTTTACAAAATAATTCGGCGCGCAATGTAGAGCAACATATACGCGAGTTAAGCACTCGTTGACAGCTGATTTCCAAAGTAGATGACATAACTGTCATATCAACAATAACAAATGTTCGTACATACATTGCTGCTCCGATAATCTTAAAAAAATCTGTGGGGTCATAATTAAGAGTAACATTAAAAAAACCTTGTAATCCATGATTACACTAATGAATCCCATGCTTGGTTTAATTGATCGCCCGTATTAGATTTACACACTGTACACACAAGCTATACGCCTTGTCAAACCCTCAAAGTGACCTAGTAGTGGAGCCCACAGGAATTCGTGTATGGAATGGACTGGACTGTACTGACCGCACAAATCGTGACATCCGTGACATTTGCTTGTTTCGCGGCATTAACATTAAACACATCATCATCATCATCATATCAGCCGAAAGACGTCTGCTGAACATGGGCCTCCCCCAAAGATTGCCACAACGACCGGTCCTGCGCCACCCGTATTGTCACGGTCTTGAAGTGCATGTTCAGATTTTGGGAACCGCAGCCGCTCCGATATTGATGGCGACTGTGCATATACTGATGACCTGGTGAAGAGGTCGCAGGAGTCCGCAGGATGGCACAGGACCGGTCATTGTGGCAATCTTTAGGGGTTTGGGGGAGGCCTATGTTCAGCAGTGGACGTCTTTCGGCTGATATGATGATGATGATGATTACACAAAGAGTATAAAATATTTAGAAATGTTGGGCTATTTCGAGGTTTTTTCTAAAAAAAACGGTTCCGATCCCTGCCCTAGACCACTACAACCATGTCACAGTAATAATAGTAAGAGATTTCTTACAATTTGCTTTATAGCGTCACTTTGACATAGTTCACTAGTGGCTTAGGGTCTTACTTAAGTAGTTGAGTACTTATTTAATGATTGGCCGACCCTTATCCTTCAACGTGCATTATGCTGATGGTAGAAATCGTGACATTTGCTCAAACTATGTACGTTAATACATGATTGTCGATTATTTATTGTATGCGAACTGTATTTAATTAACGAGTTGTTAATAAATACTGGTAAAATAAGAAAATCCTCACTGCCACTGGCGAGAATCGAACTTGCAGCCTTTGGATGAACTGAGAATTCATAGGCAAATACCGCCTTACCTTAGTAATATTATATTTACACTTCTTCGATGCATTATGATTGT